>JAUCBL010001137.1:0-22702 GCA_033807585.1 Hydrophis major | reverse complement strand
CCATTTCTCTTCAACTCGTGTAGTTCTAATGAACGATGTGAGAAATGGCGGGGAAACACATAGGGCTAAATTTTGGGAATGGGGCTTAATTTCACCTCATGCCTAGAAATCATGCTAGGCCTATTGGTGGAGGCCGTATTGTTGGAGAAACACGGTATCTATCTATCTATCTGTCTGTCTATCTATCTATCTATCTATCTATCTATCTATCTATCTATCATCTATCGATCTCTTATCTATCTATCTATCTATCTATCTATCTATCTATCTATCTATACATTTATCCACCTGTATCTATCTCTATCTATCATCACTCTATATCTACTCATCCATCCATATCTACTCTCTCTCTCTCTCTCTCTCTCTCTATCTATCTAATCTCTATATTTATTTATCCATCCATATCTATCTCTATCTATCACTCTATATCTACTCATCCATCTCTCTCTCTCTCTCTCTCTCTCTCTATCTATCTATCTATCTATCTATCCATATATATCTCTACCTATCTCTATCTATCATCTATCTATATTTACCCATACATCCATATCTCTCTCTCTCTCTCTCTCTCCCCTCCTGCCAGGCGTTGGGAGGAAGAAGGGAGGGGCTGCTTCCCAGGGGTTTTTTCCAGGTCCTCTGGGTGGATCTCTGTCCTGCCCGGATCGAGTGGGTACCCATGCGGGCCTCCCAAAGGCCTGGACTCCATCCCCCATCGTCCTCAGCCCCAGCCGTGGCCTTAGCAGAGGCCCCAAAGGGTGGCCCAGCGGAGGCTCTTCCGTCTTCCAGGGAGGAGCCAGGGGGCTTAGGGGTCCCAGCCGGAGAGCAGCGGCCACGGAGGAGGAAGAGGAGGAGGAGGTGGTTTGAGACCGGAAAGCCTCACTCAGGATCCAGGGAGCTTGGGCGACTCTGTCTAAGACTGAAGGGCCAGGAAGGGGCCAGATTCACAGGGCGTCCCAGGCTTGGCTCCAGGGCGGCTCAGGGTGGCCTCAGAACCAGCTGGGATGGCTCCCAAACTAGGATCCGCTTCTTTAGGGGATATTGAGGGTCAGTCCAATTCACGGTGTCATGTTTCACTTCTGATGGCCATAAGAAACCACGTTTTCTGCATTCTGCAAGCCGGCCAATGACTGAGGGTCTCTTCAGGGGACTCTGTTGTTTCTCAAAATGGAGGCAACGCATGGAGAGAGGTTGGTCTGCATGAGTGTTTTTCAAACTTGAAGAGGAATGGACTTCAACCCCCAGAGTTCCCCATCCAATAATGCATAGACTTCCTCATGCTATGCAGGAAATTCTGGGAATTAAAGTCCCTTCATCTTCAAGTTCCAAGTTTGGAAAATGCTGGTCTACCTTTTTCTCTTAGGTGAGGAGTTAAAGTCCTGCACCAAGACTTGGCTAACTCACAGGTTGCTCAATCTATTTTCTTTCTTTCTCTGTGTCTCCCTCCCTCCCTCTCCCACTCTCCCTCCCAGGTAACCCCAAATCCCCCTCTGAAGACCCGGCCCTGCATGGCTTCTTCCTGACAGGAGCCTCTCCTGGAAAGACACGGAGCCCACGTGAGGCTGGAGAAACCTCGGGGCTGCGTCCCCCCCAGCATTCAACCAGGGACTCATAAACCAGGTTAGTCTCTTCCCAGAAATGGGGACTCCCTCAAATCCCTTCCTCTTTTCTAGCTCTCTCTATGGATCTGGGCTTTGCTTTCCCCTGAGTGCCCCATGTATGAAAAAAAGTGGCAGTGGAACATGGGACTTGGGCTTCCCTCTTCCCAGGACTTGCCTGGCCTCTACATCGGAAAAAGAGGCAGGGGAACTATTTGGATTTTGGCACTAAATAGGCATAATGAAACGCTGAAGTTGAACGTGTTAAAAAGAAAGAATAGCTAATAACTGGAATTAATGAAATTAATGAAAGTTTAAAAAGGGAAAAAGGGAAAAGAAAGGGTGGAACGTGGAAACAGAACTGAGCCCGCCACTTAATGGCAAAGGGAAAATTTCAGTGACTCTTTGAAAAGTGCTTGGTCTAGCTGGCTTGGCACCCCAGGCAGGACTGGAACTCAGGGCCCCCTGGGATTCAACTACCACCCCACCCGACTGACTCTTGTGAGATCCACATGACCCACAGAACCAGGTCTCTTCCCCAGTGGCTGCATTCACACCTGCACCTTTTAACTGTGATGACCCAAAGGGGCATGGCCCAAAGGCAACCCAGTCAGAGAATCAGTAGGATTAGCTCCAACTTTGCCCCCAATGTCGTGGTCACCTTCTGGGCTGGAGGAAAACTCTCCCAGGAACAGCCTTGGGCTGCAGAGAATCAAGACCAAAACGTGGTCAACAAACACTGTAACTAGAAGTCCAATCAAGGCAAGAGGAGGTCATCAGTTCAGTAGGGCAGGAGAAGGAATTCCAGACTTGAAGGCATGGCAATAACTCAACACGGTTGGGAAGATGCCAGGAACACAGATAAGCCAAGTCAACACAAGGTAAACTCACGTTTGCTCCCGGCAGACACCGCACTCAGCTTGCATCTCTTTTAAATTCTCTTCCCAATGGGGTGAGCCTGTGGTGCCGCTGCCTCGAATGCCCCCTGCCACCTCTTAGCATCCCAAGGGGGCCGTCAGAGGGGCACTAAGAGGCAGCAGGGGGGCGTTCAAGGTACCGGCCCTGCAGGCTCACCCCATTGACTGTTGCACCATTCCAGAGCTGGTGCCTCAAAAGTGGTCACGGCAGCTTTGCTCTAATTTCCCAATGTGCTGCTGTATTTGAGGCGCCAGTTTTGGAGTAGTGCAACAGTTAATGGGGTGAGCCTGCGAGGCCAGCACCTCAAACATCCCCCTGCCATCTCTTAGTGGCAGGAGGATGCTGCAATAGCCATAAGGGTCATAAGTCACTTCAGTGCCGCTGTAGCTTTTCATGGTTGTAAGTCGAGGACTGCCTCTTTCATGAAACGATCAGTCCCTCTGGATCGAAACAAAAGCTCCCTTCCTCCACCTGAATGAATTTGCCTCAAGAAAGGTGGGGAACCTCTCGCACCATCTTCAAGATTTTAGGGCCTCCCCAGACAACCCTTAAATCCCATCCTGAACTCTGGATCACTTTTGCTTGCTTGGTCTTGCACAGCCCCCTGGGGCCTGAGACTGTGTGGCTCCAGGTGTTTCTCTGGATACACCTCAGGCTCCTTCACCCTCTCACTTTCTTCCCTTTCTTAGTTAAGGTGGCTGACATGCTGGAAAGCCAAACACGGTCCCTGGCAGGTTCATCTCAACGGAAAAGGACTTTTCCCACAACCAGTTTACCTCTAACACAGGAGAATTGTAGATCTTCTGAGAATGGGATGGAAAGAGAGAGTCTGCTTTGCAAGAGTGGAACCTCCCACTCCAACATTGTCTTCTCTGTAGCCTGGTGACTTGTCTTGGGAACGGGGAAGACTCCTCTGGCTGCCATTTTGAGAGGGTGCCCACAGCAGATGCCCTCCCCCAGATTCAAATAGGCCCCTAGCCTCAAAAGGTTGCCTCAATCGGGCTCTCCCTTTCTCACCTTCCTTCTGATGTGCGACTCACATGGAGCTTTGCTTTTTCTGTCTCCCAAGTCCTCTTTCTCTCTCCCTCTCTCTCTCCCTCTCTCACCCTCCACCCCCTCTCTCTTGTACAGAAATTGCAGTCAGATTTGCGAGTCAGGAGTCTTTTAGAGTTTGGAGGTCTAGGGGAAGAAGAGGCAGAACCTGGGGATGGAGTTAAAAGAGGAATCACCTAGAATCTCTACATAACCACAAGCAAACAGTCCAACTCCCCTTGAATACCTGCTGCAATGCCTCAAATGAGATGCTGTCTCCAATTGTTGAATTCCCCTATGTGGAAATATGTTGTTAAATATGAGTGTTAAAAACAAAATGCACATTTTAATCCAAACCCCTAGAAAACCACGATACCGGCATTTGCAGTAGTCAAGAAAAGTGGCAGATTGGTCATGCCATGCTTGCATCAAACTCTGCAGACTTTATCTTGGGAGTCTTCATCACTCAAGTAAGTTTGAAGTAAGACATTTTTGTGTAAGAGGGAACTTTTGGGCCCCAGAAGAAAGCAACTCTCCATCACTGCTTCTTTGGGGCATCTCTTTCCTCCAGCATGAATAGTCTGGGCTTTTGGCCCAGCTCCTAAAAAGAGAAAATTAAAATAGCTGTTCACCTCTCCCTGGTCATCTACAATCATGTCCCCTGAAGGCCAATCATGCGGATAAGGAAGAAAAGTATTTATTTAAAAATATTTTAGGGAGGAAGAGGAATCCCGTCTCTTTGCTCACTCACACCAGACCAGCGCAACACTTGTATCATAACAAACAAACATTTGCATCCAGTGGCTACACCATTACGTCTCCTTGCTGAATGGGTGTTGCTCACAATGAAATTGGGATCAAAAGGGCAGAGTTGGACCATGAAAATTAAACAAATGAACTTGGATTGTTCTTGGTATAAACAAGTGATGGATTTTTCCAAGAAGTTCTAGCTTTGTGATCTTTGGAGCCATCCAAGGAATAAGGCTGATAGAAAAAAAGCAAAAGGGCCTAGAATGGCAAAATGACCACATGTAAAATTTAGTATGTGTTAAACTTACTGCACATTCCAAAAAGGTAAAATATGACCGGACTGATGATCAGATTGATGTCCATGCTTGAAGCATAGAAAAACAAGGCTTTGTGTATATCTGGATGTCTTTCCGGTATTGTGATGGTCAGATAGGGCTCACAGTTTAGGAGCAGACTGAGCTCACTTTCAAAGCTTTCCCTAAAACTTGCGTGTTCTCAATATACACAGCAAACACACCCACACAATATGTCCCCTTCCCAAGAATAGGGACAGACCCACCATGGTGCACTCAAAATAGAAAGGGATCAGGATACATTTTAGAATGGGAGACTTTTCCTGTGGCCCCTGGACCTAAACCAAGACAATGTTTCAGAGATTCCTTAGCTCAGGTGTTGTACAAAGAAAAACAGAGGCAGTCGGGCCTAAAGAAGGTGCATCCTGTAAAATGGCATTTCCGGAACCTTCCATCTCCGCCTTTATTCCTCAAATGAAACAATGGCATTGTTTATGGAGCCTCCCCATCTTCTGGGAAACGCACAGCCTAATTTTTTTGCATGAATTGCCAGTCAATTTGAGTGAGCTTCCTGACAATAATTGATTTAGGACTTGTTGGTTGTATTGGCCAAGATTCGGGAGGCTTTAAGTTCTAATCTTCCCACAGGCAGGAAAACTTCCTGGGGGACTTTGAGCAGATCACCAGGAGACTTTTGAATTCTAGTCCTGCCTTAGTTCTTATTGAATTTGGGGTGGGAAATTTGGAAACATTTTCTCAGATTAATGTGAGATACTAAAATTTGAGATTCCTAGAGTGTGAGATGGCCGAGTGTCCAATGTTGTGGGTAGTGATGGAGGAAAGTGAAATTGTGGGATAATTGCTGTGGTGGGGATCATTTTTTTACTATTGGTTCTGTGGGCATGGCTTTGTGGGTGTGGCTTTGTGGGCGTGGCAGTGGAAAGTTATTTCAAAAACCAATTCCTTCCTCTCCTGACTAACCTACTTTCCAGCTCCATTCTCCTGTGCAGGGCAACCAATCCAACTGATCAGCTGGGACTCAGTGGGAGGCAGAGAAGAGATGGGGGCGAGGCCAGTCAGAGGCGGTATTTGCCAGTTCTCCAAACCACTCAAAATTTCCACTACCAGTTCTCCACAACTGGTCAAAAAATACTGAATTCCACCTCTGGATAAATGCCTCTTCCATGTGGCACAAGGCCACAAGTCTCGGCCTTCTTCTACTGCTTGTGCAAGAACCAGAGGGATTTGTGTGAATCTTAGACTGGCCTTCTTCTGATCCACCAGAGCTTTTCTTATCTCCTTAAAATGGAATTTGCAAAGGGATCCTATTC
Organism: Hydrophis major; assembly: GCA_033807585.1. Classification (NCBI taxonomy): domain Eukaryota; kingdom Metazoa; phylum Chordata; class Lepidosauria; order Squamata; family Elapidae; genus Hydrophis; species Hydrophis major. Next base: position 16,783 of record JAUCBL010001137.1, on the reverse strand, counting down.
GCAGTTAGGAGCCTTCATGAGACATAAAAATTGATTCCCAATTGATCAGCAATCTCTGTGGTTGGAGAGCAGAGCAGCTTCCATGGGTGTTTCTTCCTAGAAACCTAGAAGTCCCCCCCCCACTTATTCAGCCCCTTCTTGGACCTGGATGAACATTATGCAGCATTGGAGATTTCTGACCCGGTCAATGATGCAGCTGCCTTGAGACAGGATCTCTGCAACCTCCTCCTGGGAAGAGTCCCAAGGTCCCCTTTCTCTGGACATCTTCTCCAGCCCTTCACAGACAAGACAGGCTTGGAGGAGGAACAGAGAAATGTTTTAGGTACAAATTGTAGAGTGGAAAATTAAAGAGCCTGAAAACGGCTATTTTATTTCTCTGGTTGATGAAAGAAAAAATATATACAGTGGAAATTTCTTTACACACTTCATTTTTTTATTTCCTTTTTTTTTTGCTGTGAAGTACATACAATCCCAAACTGAAATCCCAGACAGCTGTTCTGCTGAATTCTTTCTGCAAAGGAGGTTTTATCAGGAAATCAAGAAAGACTCATATAAGAGGGATGAAGATTTCCCTCCTCAGCTGGGAGCCAGTCAAGCATGGCATTTCACATCATTCTGGCATTTTTAGGGAGAGGATCAGGCAACCAGGCTGGTGTTTGGTTCCCACAGCTTCCTCCTGACCTCTTTTCCTACACATTCTCTCACAACCCACCCACCCACATGTTTAGCTGCTGTCAGTGGGAACAAGTGTGTCAATCGTTTTTTATAAGGTATCATGTTCAGTAGCTGTTGCTGAACAGCTGAATTCCTCTGAATTTTACAGCGGTCTCTTTATTTATTGAAAGGGAAGAATTCCAGTCATTCAACAGTTCCTCGTTTTGAAACATATAGATATCATTATCTTTGACTCCTGCATACTATAAAAATGGAAATCAAATAAAAGAAACATGAACAATTCTTCCACTATCATAATGATGTTATATCTCATGCATTTACATTTGTTCTGGCTGTGAGATGCTCCTTTGTGTTCAGCTCTGGCCTCAGAAGGATAATGTAGCACTTGGGGATGAAGATGCAGACCAGCAGAACAGCACTGGAGGCCAGGATGGAGAAGACCTGCACAGCCACCATGTGTTTGCCTTTGGTGCTCAGGTAGGTGGGCACAAAAGTCACCCAGACACTGCAGAAGACCAGCATGCTGAAGGTGATCAACTTGGCTTCGTTGAAGGCCCCAGGCAGATTCCTGGCCAAGAAAGCCACCGTGAAGCAGACAGCAGCCAGGAAGCCCATGTAGCTGAGGGTGATGTAGAACATGACAACGGCCCCTTGGTTGCATTGCAGGATGATCTCTCCGGGCTGGGAGATGAGGTCAGAGTCAGGGAAGGGGGGAGAAACTCCCAGTCAGATGGAGCAGATGATAACTTGGACACCAGAAGAAGACAGGATGATGGAGTTGGCCAAGCTCTTCCCCAAACATTGCTCGGTTTCCTGGTTTTGTGGCCAGGAAAGCCAGCACCACCATGATGGTTTTGGCCAAGAGAGAAGAAACGGCAACTGATAAGATGATGCTGAAGACCGTTTGTCGGAGAAGGCAGGTGGCTTTCCTTGGTTGACCAATGAAGAGAGAAGGAGACAAGAAGCAAAGCAGGAGGGAGACAAGGAGGATGTAGGAGAGGTCCCGGTTGTTGGCTTTGACAAGGGGAGTTTCTCTGTATTTAATGAAGACGATTGTGGTTAGGAAGAAGAGTAGGGCAAAAGAAACCAGGATGATGCCCAGAAGTTCTTCATAAAACAGGAAGGTTATAACTTTGGGAATACATTGGACTCTTTCTTTATTGGGGTATTTATCATCCGGACATTTGGTGCATTTTTCTGTATCTGAGAAAAAAACAACAACTCCATATTTCTTTGTCCTTTGCATTTCAAGATATATTGGACATTGTTTGGGAACATGTGATTATCAGGAGCATTTTCCGGGATGGATTTCTTAATATCTCCAGAGACAAAAAATAAGTGTATCACTTTTTTAAAAAATATAGCTACAGTATATTTTTGATAGGTTATGAAATTGAGGGAAGCTTTGGACTTGAAAGATTTCCTTTGTAATGTTCAGAATATTGATAGGAACCTCCATTACTAAAAGAAAATAATGAATCAATTAATCTTTCTAAAGAAACTTACGTGGAAGATGGCAATTCTTGTCATACTTGCCTCAGAGGTGGCTGGCAGATCAAGTGACTGTTGCAAATAATTTGGAATGGCCATTGGAGCAGTGGTGATACGGGTGCAGACACATAGAGGCAAACCTATCCATGCCGCCACATTGTGTATCTCATACATCAGTAACACCTTTTCAGTGTTCCTCAAAGGGAACCCATGTACACTGCATTGCAATCCTCCTTTCAGGAGGTAGACCTAAAACAATTCCTCGTGTTTCAAGGAACTCAGATGTTCCTAGAGACGTAAATGTGGAAGGAAGGACACATCCAAGCTAAAAAGAAGAAATATTTTCTCTGGCAGTAGTAAAGCTTGTCCAATCTGCTACAGCCACCTGTCTCTATCCAGCACTTCCTTCACAATCTTTTTGCTCTTCTGTTTAGATAAGAAATGAGGCATTTCGGAAATAAACCAGAAAACAATTAAGCTTAAAAGTGAGTTTTAATTCACACTTTCATGACAATGCTCTGGATGGATCCAGTTCCACCAGGCCTCCCATTTTCCTCTGGTGTCACCCACCTTTCTGAATGGTGAAGGTCCCCTCTGGACAAGGAACGCAGTCGTAACAGCAAACTGGCTCTCCTTCTCGAGCCCTCTTGACAAATCCAGGACGACATCTTTCCACACATTCAGATTGAGGAAAGGACTGAGCAGGAAAAAACAGGATTGCCAAAGGAAATGGACTCTCCGTCCATGGAAAATGGAGGTAAAAATGGATATTAGACAAGATATTAGATATTAGCCTCTGGTCTTCACTTAAATAAATACAAAATCTCTCACTATTTCCAAATGGTTGGAGATATAACTTCTGGAAGATTCTTCCTTTAGTTCCTCTCTTTTGCTTTTGGCATCTCACATTGCCAAAAAAAAAAAAAAAAAAGGACTTTATTAAATAGAAAAGTCTGGAGAGATGGAACCAGGGTTGGGATTCTACTGGTTCTGTCCACTTCTATAGAACCGGTTGTTATGATTCTGCACAGTTCGGAGAACTGGCAATTCGCACCACTAACTGGCCCCACCCCTCTCCACCTGCCCCTCCCTTCCGTGACCAGTCCTTTTTTTGTTTTTTGTAAATTTTATTTCAGTTTTCACAAAGAGAAAAAAAATACAAATAAAACATCTTTTTTGAAAGTAGCATAATCCCGGGTTACATTCTTCGTACAGACACAAATTCAGGTTCATGCACATTTTTATATTCTATTCCATATCTTATTACTATTTTACATTTTCTGCATGGCTTCTCCCCTCTTTCAATTTTCTCAATTTTAATTATCTTATCTCAATTCATTGTATTTATATTTTTTGTCTGTCCTGTTTCAATTATCTATTATCTTTTCTCATTAAACAAAATTTCTCCTGTAGTTACTGATTGGAGTATGACACCTTTATATCTTTTCCCTAAAGTTGTAACATTCAATATAATACATAACTTCCATTTGGATTCTGCTTGGTACATTCTTAAAATACAAAATGTATTCTTAAAAAAAGAAAAAAATATAAATGTATATAATTAAAACAACACATTCCTTTCCAATTCAATTCTATCATTAATATTAATATTCATTAAAATCTTAACTTCTTTAACATTACTTTTCAATTAAATATCAAAATACAAATATGGGGAAGGCGGAGCTTCGTCGCTGCGACACAGCTGCGATCTTGGGGCTCCGAGATCGCAGCTGATATCTTCGCCCCTGGTCAGTCCCAACGGACCTAAACTGTCTTGTAGTGACGGTGACAGTAAGGGGTGCGTTCTGTAGATCCCAGGGACATCGCAAGTCCCTGGTTGATCCAGAAGAAGCCCTTTTGCCAATGACGGAGAGGCAGCCTCCAAGCTGCTGAAGCTGGGACAGCTCCGGAAGAACGGGATAGAAAGAAGTGTATCAGCTGGTGAGGATCTTTTTTTTTTGCTTGGGACTTAAGAACGCTCTAATATAAGAAGAAATCTGTAAACTTATTGACAAAATTTGATTTAGCAGCGATATTTTTTAAGTAATGTCAAAGTGAGGCATGGCTTTTTATTTTTACTCTTTTTTTTTTTTCTTTACTGAACTTCTATTGCGATTTAGTTAATCAGACTGGCTTTTTCTTTTATATTTTTATATTTACTTGCTCTCTCTTCTCCTTTTTGACTGTTTATATTTTTTTAAAATAGAGGCCCCCTTTAATATTTTTTTTTCTCTTTCAAGGCTTTTTTTAGGGGGGAAGAAGGGGGAGAGGTTTGAAGAAACTTTGTAACACTGCCAACTAGAGGCTTGAAAATATTTTGTTTGAAGTTGAGAGTTGGGGAAAAAAAACTTTTCTCAAGGCTACTGGAAATGATAAGATTGACGGAAGAGCGCTGGAGGATGTTTATACAGGTGCTCTTTGGTACTTCTATTATTAATTGAATATTTGAAGCTTGGCTTTGAAACTGGTGGAGAAGCCAAATAAGAGCCTTGGATAAATAAAAGGCAGTGTGCGCTTTTTTTAAAAATCCTTTATTAATTGTTTTATCCCTCCCCTCCAACCCCATAGCATTTTGTAATATTGACATACTTATTCTTTATTTTTTATTTTATTCCATTTTTACTTTTAATTTTTTTTCAAGGGGAAGTCTCAGAATATCCTTTTTTTGCTTTTTTTTTCATAGGGATGTCTGCCTCTTTATCTCTATTTTTGACTTATTATTTTATGGCTACCTTTTATCTTTTGAGGTTTTTCAATTGGATTAAGGTGGGAAGAACCTGAAGAACTCTTCTTTTTTTCCCTTTTTCTTTGTTTACTACTTTTTGATATTATTGGGCTTTATTTTGTTCCTTTTTTCTCTTCACTCTTAATTTTTATTTTTGAATTATAATTGAGTATTTCGCAATTGGATTAAGGTTTTGAAGAACCTGAAGAATTTTTTCCTTTTTAATTTTGGGCTTTTTACTTATTATTGGTTTTGTTTTTTGTTTTTTATGGTGTTTTCCTTTTTCTTAATTGGATTATAATTGGCTACCTCAATAATTGGATTAAAAGACCCGGAAGATCCTGAGTCATCGAAATGAGTAAGAAAATTTTACCTTCGGGCATTTCAACTTCTGCTCCTGTCTCCCCATCATCTGGAGGATGACTCTCAACAATGGCGAAGCAAGATAAAGTGCAAGTGGACTTAACGTTGGTCATGCAAGGAATACAAGAACTTAAAATGAGTATTGAACAAAGAATGGAGAGTATTGATCAAAGAATTGGAAAGATTGATGAAAAATTTGAAAATGTTCAACAAATGATGGTGAAACATGATGAGAGAATTCAAAAAATAGAAGAGAAAGACAAGCAAAGAGATGATACAATTGGAAATATTGATAACAGATTAACAATGGTCGAACAAGAAAAAAGTGGGATGCTGAAGTGGGAGATGGACAGGTCAGAATTTTATCTTTGATTTCAAAATATCGAGGAAGAAAAAGGACAAAACTTGGCAGCAGTAATGATTGAAATTTTGGCCGGAGTCTTGGAAATAACAGAGGAAAAGATGATGGATGGAGTAGATGAGATATATCGAGTCTTCACAAGATATGCGATGAGGAACCAATTACCAAGAGAGGTCCATGTGAGATTCACCAAAAAAACTTTTAAAAACCAAATATTACAAGTGGTAAGAGAGAAGGGATTGAAATACAAAGGCAAAGAGATCCTGGTCTTAAAACAAGTATCTAGAAAAGTGAGAGAGATTAGAAGAGAATATCGATTTTTGACCAAAATGCTATTGAAAAAAGAGGTGAATTATAGATGGCTGATTCCAGAAGGATTAATGTTTACATGGCAAGAACAGAGACATAGAATTGATTCAATTGCGAAAGCAGAAATATTCTATAAGGAATTTTTCGAAAGAAGAGAAATGGAGAAATGGAGAAATGGAGAAAAAGAGAATATTTTAACTGCATCTGAAGAGGATCAAATGGAGATGGAAAAAGAAGAAGGCGCAATAGGTGGACAAATGGAGATTAAAGAACAACGTGAAATAAGATCCACGAGAGCTGTTAGACCTAAATATAAAGCATAACTATGGGATAAAAAAAAAAAAACAGATTTCCATGAATATAAATGGACTGAATTCAGCTACTAAAAGAAGGAAAATTTTTCATAAATTAGAGAAGCTAAAATTTGATATAATTTGCTTACAAGAAGTACACATTAAAAAACAACATGAACAATTTTTTTTAAACAAATTTTATTAATTTTACAAACACAATACACAAAACATAAACATCTTTTCTGAAGGCTGCCTGATCCCAGGTTAAAACTCTTCACACAGACACAAATTCAAACATCATATTCATTTTGTATATCCTTCCATATCTTGTTATCATTTTCTTTTCTTTTTTTATAAACCAATTTTATTAATTTTACAAAAACAGTGCACAAACAATCAAAGCATAACAGCTTATAACCATTTTCAATAACATTCTTTGTCTGTTCTATTTCCAACTATCCATTCATCTTTTTTCTTTTACTATACTTCTCCTATACACTATTTGGGGTGACGCCTTTACTCTAACTTATAAGTACTTCATATAACACTTAATTTATCTTGGGATTCTGTTTAATAAATTCTAAATTTACACAATAAATTTTATACTCTAAATACACATATAAAAACACAATCTTATATACCTTCCAGAATCCCCCTTTTATCCTTAATTAGATTCACCCATTGTCTCTAAATAAGCTTTTTTTCTTTAGATCTTGCTTCCCACCATTGAGGCTTCTCCTCCCCCCCTTTCTCTCTTGCTTATTCTTCTCCTTGCCCTTTTTACCCCTTTGTCTCTCCTCTTCCCTTTTCTTACTCCCTTTCCTTTGCTTTCTAACCTTGCATCCACCTTTCCTCTCATTTTTCTTTTTTTTGGTTGTTTTTTCAAACCTTAAAACCCCCTTTTTCTTATCCTCTTTCTCCTCCTCCCCGGAAAAAACCCATTGTTCATCAAAGATGGCTTCTTGTTCCTCTTCTTCTTTGTCCCAGTCATTCTGCTGCGTAATCAACTTTTCATAAATACTTAACGCCATTTCTAAAAATTGAAATGAAGTGCCCAAAGTATCTTTTCCATCTTGTTCTTCCTTTTTATATTTTTGATGTTCAATCTTTAGTTCATCCACAAGTGATGCCATCCTGAAAAGAGAAACTTTCCCCAAAACAACCACCCAAGTATTTTTAGTCAAAAGTAATTCAAAAAGAAAGTTCCAAAAGTTAATACTTTTCTTCCTTCTTCTATTTCTCTTTCTGGGGTTACTGTTTAATCAAAGAGGTCCAATTACCATATATCTTTTTTTAGTATTCTTGGCAATCTCCTCCTTTTTCCACTTCTGCTCCAATATTTTTCCACTCCCTTCCCACTTGCAACATCAATTTTTAAATGATCAGAAATCCATACCTCTAATAAGGGTTTTCCAATTTCTTAAATTTTTAAGTCCAATATCCAAGCAACTTTCAGAATATTTCACCTTCAGTGCCCAAACAAATTTCAAATCTTCTGCTTTTTTCATGGGGTGGGAGAGTGAAGAAAAAAAAAGTTCCCTTTAACAGCTTCTCTGCCGCTTTCGATCTTCTTAGGAATACAATGTATCCTCCAGCAATTCAGACAGCTCAGTTCCAGCGAATTTAAAGGATGTTGATTGACCCGGCTCAGCCAGCACTTTCACTTTTCTTGCTTCCTCCAGCACGATTTTACCCGGTTGCAGACTTCTTCGTGGCGACCATTGCTGACCGCCGCTCCACCGCCTTGGGAAAAAGGGGTTTTTCAGGACGAGGAGGGGGTCTGCGACACCCCCAACCCCCTGTCCAGCTCCCCTCTCTCTTCGGCTGTCTCTACAGGGCAGCCATATCCCCCTGACCCATTTGGATCGGAGGTACCTCGGCGGCTAGCACAGCAGGAATTGCGAGCGGTCGCGAATTCCTGCTGCCCCGAATCCATGCAAAAACCGGAAGCCAACATGAACAATTATTGACACAACCCAAGTTAGGGAAAATATTTACTTCTCTGACTCATTGTAAGAAAAGAGGAGTGGTTTTGTACATCAAAGAAACCACTCCAGCCAAACTGATTTATACTGATGAAGATGGAAGAGTATTAATACTTGAAATAGTGGATAACAATATAAAAACACTTTTGGTTGCAATTTATGCCCCGAATGATAAACAAGAAGAATTTTATAAAAAAACTACATATGAAAATAATTGAACTGGACTATGTTAATATATTTATGATGGGGGACTTCAATGGAATTGTAGACAATAAGCTGGACTACACAGTAAAAACAACACGACAAAATAGGAAAACTCGCCCTAAATCCTTTTTCAAAATGACAGATGAATTAAATTTAAAAGATATATGGAGAAAAAGAAATGCTAAAATTCAACAATATACTTTTTATTCAAATAGACATTTATCGTGGTCCAGAATAGATATGATTTTGACATCAACAGAATTATTATCTAATATTCAAGAAATAAATATTGAAACAAGCACATGGGCAGACCATAATCCATGACAATTAAATGGAAAGGACAAAAACGAAGATCTAGATGGACATTAAACAATACTATTCTAAAGGAAAAAGCCTTTACACAATGGATGGAAAAGGAATTGGCCTTCTTTTTTAATGAAAACAAAAAAGAAGATACTTCAATACAGAATGTTTGGGATACAATGAAGGCATACATAAGAGGATTAATAATTGATTATACAAGGAAAAAGAACATAAAGAAGAGGCAAATGATTCAAGCTCTAGAAGATGACCATAAAAAACTGGAAAAAGAATTACAGAAGACACCACAGAAAAAAGATATTAAACTTAAAATGGACATAATTAAACATAAAATGGATCAAGCAGAGAAAGAAGAACTGGCACAAAAAAATTAGAAGTGTGAAACAGAACTATTTTGAAGATGCAAATAGGCCAGGTAGATGGTTAGTATATAAGTTGAGAAAAGAGAAAGAATCAAGGAAAATATCACAGTTAATAGATGATCAAGGCCAAATTTGTTATGGTAATAAGGAGAAAAAGGCAATTATTCGATATTTTTATGGACAATTATATAAACAGGAGGATCTTGATGAGGAAAAAATTAAACAGTATTTACAAAATGCTAATCGACCTAAGATACCTGATGAAACTTGGGAAATTTAGAAAGTCCTATAACAATGATGGAATTAACCGAAGCACTCAACAGGCAGAACAATGGAAAAGCACCAGGACCAGATGGTTTCCCGGCAGAATTTTATAAAATATTACAAGAATCATTGAGCATTCCATTGTTAGAAGTCATGAATGAAGTTATGATAAATAAGAAAATACCTAAAACATGGTCAGAGGCTTATATTACACTTATCCCAAAAGAAGGGGTTGACCCATTACAAATTAAAAACTATAGACCTATTTCCTTATTGAATGCAGACTATAAAATCTTTGCCTCAATCTTGGCAGAAAGGCTTAAAAAATATCTAAATAACTTTATTCACTCTGATCAGAATGGATTTTTACCAGAGACAGATTAAAGACAATATGAGGGTAATCCTGGACACATTGGAATATTACGAGGCGCACCCTGAAAAACAAATGGCTTTGATATTCTTAGATGTCCAAAAGGCATTTGATAATGTGAATTGGAGATTTATGTTATTACTATTGGAACAGATGGGCTTTGCCAGAAAATTTATTCAAGCAATAGAAGCCGTATATTATAAGCAAACGGCAAAAGTAATGATAGATGCAGAATTCACAGACTCTATCAATATTAAAAAAGGTACAAGACAAGGATGCCCATTATCTCCTTTGTTATTTGTATTGACCTTGGAAGTGTTAAATAGAAATATTAGAGAGGATATAAACATAAAAGGAATGAAAGTCAAAAAGGAGGAATTTAAATTGCAAGCCTTTGCGGATGATTTGGTCTTCATTTTGGAAGACCCTTTACAGACAGCTTTAAAACTGTTGGAAAAGATAGAGATGTATGGTGAAATGGCTGGCTTGAAAATTAATAAAGACAAAACAAAGATTCTGACAAAGAACATGTTATTAAGACAAAGAGAAGAGCTGGCAGATTTATTGAAAATTCAAGTTATGAACAAAGTTAAATATTTGGGGATATATCTGATGTCAAAATGTACTACATTGAAAGAGAATAACTATGTTAAACTTAAACAGCAGATAGCATCTGATCTGAAAAAATGGGAAAACCTACAATTGTCATTGATAGGTAGAATTTCAACAATTAAGATGAATATTTTACCCAGAATTTTATATTTGTTCCAAACAATACCAATTAGGTTAGGTAAGGATTACTTTGAAGAATTAAATAAAATTGTGCTGAAGTATATATGGCAAGGCAAGAAAGCGAGAATAAAATTAAAACTTTTACAGGATGCTAGAACTAGAGGAGGATTTGGCCTTCCTAATTGGGATTTGTATTATCAAGCTGCAAACTTAATGTGGGTTAAAGAATGGATAATGTTAAGAAAGACTAGATTGTTGGCATTAGAAGGTCATGATTTATTATTGGGTTGGCATGCTTTTTTATGGTATAAAGGAACTAAATCACAGGGTTATTTTAGAAGGCATTATATACGGGAATCGTTATGGTTGAATTGGGAGAAAATTAAGAAACAATGTTATTTGAAAATCCCAGTTTGGTTATCAACTATTGAAGCGTTTTCGTATCCTATAATCTATAAGAAGGAACAAACAGTTAGATATGGGAAAATACTGGATGAAAAGGGTGAACTTAAAACGATGCAAAATTTAGAAGAACAAGGTATAAAGATGAATTGGTTTTCATATGCGCAAATACATGCAAGGTATCTTAAAGATTCTAAAATAGAAGGATTTTATGATAAATTGACTGATTTAGATAGGATTTTGACAGGTACTGATGAAAAAGTGATTAAAAAATTATATAGTTATTTGTTGGAAATTAAATTAGAGGAAGAACAAGTTAAAGAAACAATGATTGCTTGGGGGAGGAATTTTGGATATGGGATTGATTTAGAGAAATGGCAAAAATTGTGGTCACAAAATTATAAAATGACAATGTCAACAGCATATAAAGAAAATTTGTATAAGATGTTTTACAGGTGGCACTTTCCCCCGACAAGAATAGCAAGAATGTTCAAGAATAAATCTGAAAAGAGCTGGAAATGCCATCAGATACCTGGCTCATATTACCATATGTGGTGGACTTGTAAGGAGGCCAGGAAATACTGGACTAGAATTCGCATATGGCAGTAAAAAATGACAAAAAAACATATAGATTTGAAACCAGAGATTTTCTTGTTGGGAATCTTACCTGATATATATAATAAAAACTTAAAGTATTTGATTGTAAATGTATTAACAGCAGCTAGGATTGCTAAACACTGGAAGAGTGAGAAAATACCATTAGAGGAAGAAATTATTAAGAAAATATTGGAATGTGCTGAAATGAGTAGATTGACATTTGAAATTAGAGAACAAGAAGATAAACAATTTTATGAAATTTGGGATCTCTTTTATCAATGGTTGGATAATACAATATAATAATAGAATATTTAGAAATCTAGGAAATAACGAATATATATATTTTTTTGGTTTTGATAATATTTTTAGAATATTTTATTAAGATAGATTTGGTATGATTCTATGATCTGTTATAAAATAATTTAATTCAATAATAGTTATCTCGCTTAAGTATGAATTAGTAAAATTATAGTCAAATGATTGTTTAATAATGATATTAGGATACTTAACTGATGATTGATAATGTGAGTTATTATGTAATGTAATTGTTTTGATCTGTGAAACAAATGCACTGAAAGGAGTGGTAAACCAACCGATGCACTGTAAATTTATGAAGAATGATGATTTTTATGTTATGTTTTATGTTTTGTGTGTTTTTGTTTGTTGTTAAAATCAATAAAACTTTTTATCAAAAAAATAAAAATAAAAAATTCTATCCATTCTATCATTTTCTCCCTATGATTGCAATGATCTAGTCCACAAGTTGTCACTTTCCTGCTTCTTAATGAGCTTTAATCTCAAAATTAATATTGCTAGAAAAGATGGGAAATGAAATTTCATTTCAGATACAAGCAATTTTAAAACCAGCTCCAATTAAGATCAATATATGGGATTATGACATAAAACAGAATTCCAAACAGGGTCTACTCTTAACCTTGGGCAGAGTTCAAGGGTACCGATTGTCATTAGAAGACAGGCAACACTACAGTTAAATGGCATTAACTTAGAAGTGGCACCAAACTCCATAACTCTGGGTGACATTCCCCAGCAATCTCTGGAGACAAGAGGCCATGTTGAAGGACAGCAGAAGTCAATTCCTTGGGTGCTGAATTCTCTTCCCCAGCATCACTTTCTGGACTTGCCCTGACTGGGAGGAAGGACCACAACCACAACAAAACGGTGACCCCAGGGTTGTTTCTGTAATTTTTACTAATATGGTTTATTCCAGCCTCTCCTCTGCAGATGGAGCCCAGGAAAAGTTCAGGATCCCAAGAGGAGAAGTTGCTTCTCACTGTAATTATGACCATCTGGGCCTTTGAGACCTGTGATGCTATATCTCCAGTTTTAGACTTCGATGTAGACATCAGATTGAAGCCACATGCAAAGGATCTTCTATCAGAAAAGGATAAATTCCTTGGGTGAAGCTCTCTGGGACCAAGTTTTGGGACAGGTACAGGCTCTGCTCTTGATTGCACCTTTCTCTCCTTTGCAGATGAAACTGAGTGATTCTCTGTTTAAATCAGGAAAGCCACTGGCACTTCTCAGAGTCTTTGCATTTTTCCAACGGTTCCTGTTGTTTGTGTTAGAAACAGGAAGTGGATTGATTAATGCCATGAATGATGGACCTCCTGCTTCTGCTTCTGCTTCTGCTGGTGTCCTCATCAGTCTGTGGGAAGCTGAGAAGGAAATGCCCATTGAGTTTGGAGCACCAGGATGGCTACAATCCATGGAGCTTTTACAGGCCTGGAGACCATCTCATTGGTGTGGTCAAATCTGAAACATATGTGTCGCCTATAATGTGGCCTTTCAACAGCCCTCCTTCCATACCTTCTCCTTTGTAAGTCATGCAGGGTAATGGAGTTGCACTCCCTCCATGTGCAATTCTAACACTCTCCTTCTTTTCTTCTTATGTCACTTATTTTTGTACCTCAGGACCTGTCTAATTTCCTGAATGATTTTGATTTCCATGGCTTCCCTTTTTTGCCTTACTTTGTGGAAGAGAGTAAAATCCAAAGATGGAGTTTTTAAAAAACCTGAATGAAATCCAGATGATTTTCCTTTCTAAGTTCGTTCCTGAGTTCATCACTTGAATAATGACCTTTGTTTAAATAGTGACTGAAACAATTATAGTTGCCTCTCTTGCATAATTGATCATTCGATTTGGCCTAAGGCTTAGTAGGTGTGTGAAGGATTATATATTTTAAAAACATTTGTTGTTGCTATTGAATATAATAACATGAATATTGTTCTTCAATAGGAAGAATTCTGATCTAACAAGTACCCTAAGATCAATTTTTGCTATTCAAATGGTCAACAAGAATTCCCAGCTCCTGCACAATCTCACACTTGGTTACAACATCCATGACAACGATATAAGCACTTTACGCACTTCAGATGTCTTGCTGGACATGCTCTCCACTGGAGAATCCAATGTCCCCAACTATGGCTGTGGGAGGAAGGAGAACCTCCTGGCTCTGATTGATGGAGCTACCAGGGACATCTCCATCCAGATGTCATCGTTTGTAGGCACCTACAAAGTCCCACAGGTTTGTGTGTTTTTCTCTATCCCGAACAGCCAGAATGGAGAAGACCTGCACAGCCACCATGTGTTTCCCTTTGGTGCTCAGGTAGGTGGGCACAAAAGTCACCCAGACACTGCAGAAGACCAGCACTTTTATTCACTACTAGAATCTAATCAGAGATGCTTTGTCAATTCTAGTCCAATGACCTGCTCCAGCAGGGTTGGAAGGGAGTTTGTGTATATGTGTGTGTGTATGTGTGTGCATGGCTGATAAAATTCCAAAAACAGGTCAAGTAGCTCTGGGGAGGCCAGTCATAAATTAGAACACTTGCTAAGCAACCAGTTGACTCTGTTTCTTTTGACTTCCTAGATTATTTGTAAGAATAATAAAGGCAGGAAATGAAGAAATAAGATTATACCAGGCCACAGAAAGGGAAGGAAGAAGCCTCTGCTCACCTCCTTAAGACTGCAACACCCATCTTTCTGCAAACCACCGAGCTAACTCAGGACAGACCCAGGAGAGCAAATTTAATTTCCTAGATTATTTGTTTAAAAAATAATTAAAGGTGATTTATCAGTAAATAAGATTATACAAGGCTACAGAAAGGGAGGTAAGAAGTCTCATCTGATCTCAACATTTTAACCCCCATCTTCCTGCAATCTGCTGAGCTTAATCCGGGACAGACCCGGGAAACCCAATTTTAATCTCCTAAATTATTCGTAAAAATAATAAAAACAGGATATAAAGAAGTAAAATTATACAAGGCCACAGAAAGGGAAATAAGATGCCTTCCTTAATTTCCTCAACACTACAACACCGGGACCAACTGATTTTATTTTTTTATCAGGCCTTGGAGGCTGACTCAATGGATGGAACCCGGGTTTCCCTACATGTCCCCTATGAGACCCAGGCCTGGGAAGCCCCACTGAATTGGGGGGGCCATGTTTCCAGTGGAGGAAACCCAGAGTGACCCTGGAGGTCTTTTTTTTTTTGTAAAATTTTTATTTTTTAAGACAAACATATACAAACAAAACATAAAAACATAAAACCATCTTCCATTTTACATACATACAGTGTGTCTGTTGGTTACAAATCTTTTGTGCTATCCTTTCATAGTCATTGCTCATGATTTATATAAATTCTCACATTGTCAAACTAACATGTTTATCTATTTATCAGTTATTAATCATCCATGACTAAACTATTTATCCCATCATTTTATATGAGATATTCCAAATTTTATTGTAAAATTTATACTGTACTTTCATCCAATGGTTATATATATCTGTATTATATTTTATATCGATCTATTAAACTTCTATTACAAAATTTCCTAGTCTATTACATTACTATGTCTTTTTGTCCAACCATTGATAAAACAAATCCCATATCATATAAAATTTTTTAGCTTTATCTTGTTCTCTAATTTCAAATGTCAATTTACTCATTTCAGCACAGTCCATAATTTTCTTAGTAACTTCCTCCTGCATCGATTTTTTTTTTCATTTTTCCACTTCTTCACAAATACAATTCTAGCTGCTGTTAAGACATTTACAATCAAATATTTCAATTCTTTATTGTATATGTCTGGTATGACTCCCAATAAAAAATCTCTGGTTTCAAGTCTATATCATTTTATCATTTTTTTCCAACCATGTGTGGATTTTAGTCCAATATTTGCGTCTGAACATGTCCACCACATATGGTAATATGAACCAGGTATCTGATGACATTTCCAACATTTATCTGATTTGTTCTTAAACATTCTCGCAATTCTCATCGGGGGTAGATGCCACCTGTGAAACATCTTATACAAATTTTCTTTCTATGCAGTTGACATTGTCATTTTATAATTTTGAGACCACAATTTTCTCTAAATCAATCCCATATCCAAAATTTTTCCCCCAAGCAATCATCATTTCTTTAACTTGTTCTTCCTCCAATTCTAATAAATGTCCATAAAAATTTTAATTATCTTTTCATCAGTGCCCATCAGAATTTTATCTAAATCAGTCAACTTATCACAGACACCTTCTGTTTTAAAATATTTATAAAATCTAGATTGTATTTGCACATATGAAAACCAATTCATTTTTACACCTTGTTCTTCCAACGTTTGCATAGATTTCAGTTCATCCTTTTCATTCAGTATTTCACCATATCTAACTGTTTGTTCTTTTTTTATATATTATTGGATAAGAAAAAGCTTCAATGGTAGATATCCATAATGGAATCTTTGAATAATATTGTCTTTTTATCTTCTCCCAGTTTAAAAACAATGCCTCTCGAATGTAATGTCTTCTAAAATACCCCCTGTCTTTTAGTTCCCTTATACCAGAGGAAAGCATGCCATCCCAGCAGCAAGTCATGGCCTTCTAAAGTCAATAATCTACTATTCCTTAACATTATCCATTTCTTTACCCGCATCAAACTTGATGCTTGATAATATCATTCCCAGTTGGGCAAGGCAAACCCTCCTCTTGTTCTTGCATCTTGCAACAGTTTAAGTTTTATTCTCGCTTTCTTACCCTGCCAGATGTATTTCAACACAATTTTATTTAAGTCTTCGAAAAACTCTTTCCCTAATCAAATTAGAATTGTTTGGAATAAGTATAAAATTCTAGACAATACATTCGTCTTAATTGTAAATATTCTCTCAATCAATGATAATTGTAAGTTTTCCCATTTTCTCAAATCTGTTACAATCTGCTGTTTGAGTTTAAAATAATTATCCTCCTTCAATGTGCTACATCTTTTTTGTTTGAAACAAATTTTATTGATTTTAAAGACAAACAAACCATCATTAA
>JAUCBL010001136.1:0-5000 GCA_033807585.1 Hydrophis major | reverse complement strand
TTCTCTCCTTTATCCCTTCTCATCCTTTCCATCTTTCCCCCTTTCTTCTCCCTCCTCCTTTTTGTTCCCCCCTTTCTCTCTGATTCTCCCTTCGGCTTCTTCCTAATGTGATCCTTCTTTTTCAAGCCACGCTTCTTTTTTTGGGGGGGGGAGTTGTTGTTTCACGTCTTCAGTTTCATTCTCCTTTTCTCCCCCTTTCCCGCTTTTATTTTTTTTGACCCCCACTTAAGAGTTATGTGATTATTAAAGATGGCTTCTTCTTGGTCCCAACCTCTCTTGTTCTAACAAAACATTTCTTGTTGCTTTTCATCGGTCGCGTCTCCGTTTCTCCAAATTCAACTACGACGCCAAAAGGTTCCTCTTCCCTCTTCCATTTTTTTTTTCCCAGATTCCCCACCCTTTCCCCCGTTCCCTCTGCTTTCCTTCTTTGATCAATTTTAAAATATCCCCTTGTTAAGCAAGACTGTTGTGAAGTGCTGTTTCACCCCCCCCTGCCGTTTTATGATCTTCCTTGCCACCGTTGTTAAGTGAATCGCCACCGCTGTGAAGTGGGTTGTGAGTTGAAGGGGAAAGAGGGAGAGATTTCCTTCAGGCCGACTGAAATCAAAGGGAACTGAGCCCAAAGAGGACATTTGGTAAGAGGCAAAATGCAGCCATTCCTCATCCAAACGGTCTCCTTTTCACTTCCTCCTGCACAATCTTCTCCGCTCGGGTTCTTCTTTGAGGTGGCCAATCATTTCAGGCCTGTTCAAAAGGGATAAAGGCCCTGGGGAAGAGGGGAAAAAAAAAAAGGGATCGGTCCTCAGACTTACGACGATCGCCTCATCCCTGGTGTCACCCAATTAAAAATCCGGGTTGCTTGGCAACATACAGTTTTGTTCAGAGTTTTGCTGGGTTCATTCAACAACCGATGGCTGATGCTTCATTAACGTCTTTATAAACAGAATCAGCCAATCTTTACAAACCAGGTGTATTCAGGTGTTTGGATCTCGAGGCCCAGGGTTTAATTTTTCCCTTTCTCGCCGCTCTTTTTCCCCTTCCCACCACCCTCTCCTCCCCCCCCACAGGGGACACCATGAAGACCATCCATATGGTCCTGGGCCTGTGTCTGATGGCCGTCTTCGCTGGACCGTTGGAGGTACGAAGGGGAAGCGGCAGGGGAGTTTCCACCTCGATGAATTGGAAACATCACGCCTCATCGCACCCCACATCCCCGCCGACACAAAACCCACTTCCTGTTCTTCAGATGGCGGCTGGGTCTAAAAACACACACAAAAAACGGAGAAGAAACCTCTCCCGCCGGGCCTGCTGAGGCCATCTGGAACCACCTGGGAAGCCAGGGGTGTGAGAAGGGCACGGAAGGCCACAACATCAGCCATCTTGAGGGAGGAGGGGGGGGTCGTCACTTCTCCCTTCCTTCTTCTCCCCCTCTCCCAGCCCCCGACCCCCCCCCAAAACACCCCCTCTTCTGGGGTTCAGGCTCCGGCTCCAAAGTGATGATGCCAAAATGCAGAGAGGGACAAATCTGGAGTGAGCAGTTAGATAGACAGATGATGGATGGATGGATGGATCGATAGATGGATAGATGATAGATAGATAGAAAGATAGATCATAGATAGAAAGATAGATAGATAGAAGATAGATAGATAGATAGATAGATAGATAATGGATGGATATATAGATAGATAGAAGATAGATAGATAGATAGATAGATAGATAGATAGATAGATAGATAGATAGATAGATCATAGACAGACAGACAGATAGATAGATAGATAGATAGATAGATAGATAGATAGATAGAAGATAGATAGATAGATGATAGATAGATAAATATTTAGATAGATAGATGATAGATAGATAGATAGATAGATACATAGATAGATAGATAGATAGATAGATAGATAGATAGATAGATGATAGATAGATAGATAGATAGATAGATAGATAGATAGATAGATAGATAGAAAGATGATGGATGGATAGATATATAGATAGATAAAAGATAGATAGATAGATAGAAGATAGATAGATAGATAGATGATAGATAGATAAATAGTTAGATAGATAGATGATAGATAGATAGATAGATAGATAGATAGAAGATTGATAGATAGATAGATGATAGATAGATAAATATTTAGTTAGATAGATGATAGATAGATGATAGATGATAGATAGATAGATAGATAAATAGATGATGGATGGATATATAGATAGATAGAAGATAGATAGATAGATGATAGATAGATAAATATTTAGATAGATAGATCATAGATAGATGATAGATAGATAGATAGATAGATAGATAGATAGATAGATAGATAGATAGATAGATAATGGATGGATGGATATATAGAAAGATAGAAGATAGATAGATAGATAGATTGATAGATAGATAGATAGATGATAGATAGACAGATAGATAGATCATAGACAGACAGATAGATAGATAGATAGATAGATAGATAGATAGATAGATAGATAGATAGATTAGATAGATAGATAGATAGAAAGATGATGGATGGATAGATATATAGATAGATAAAAGATAGATAGATAGATAGATAGATAGAAGATAGATAGATAGATAGATAAATATTTAGATAGATAGATAGATAGATAGATAGATAGATAGATAGATTATGGATGGATAGATAGATAGATAGAAGATAGATAGATAGATGATAGATAGATAAATATTTAGACAGATGGATGATAGATAGTTGATAGATAGATAGATAGATAGATAGAAAGATATATATAGATAGATAAATAGTTAGATAGATGATAGATAGATAAATATTTAGATAGATAGATAGATAGATAGATAGATAGATAGATAGATAGATGATGGATGGATAGATAGATAGATAGAAGATAGATAGATAGATGATAGATAGATAAATATTTAGATAGATGGATGATAGATAGTTGATAGATAGATAGATAGATAGATAGATAGATAGATAGATCATAGATAGATAGATAGATAGATAGATAGATAGATAGATAGAAAGATGATGGATGGATGGATATATAGATAGATAGAAGATAGATAGATAGATAGATAGATAGATAGATAGATCATAGACAGATAGATAGATAGATAGATAGATAGATAGATAGATAGATAGAAAGATGATGGATGGATAGATATATAGATAGAAGATAGATAAATGGATAGAAGATAGATAGATAGATAGATGATAGATAGATAAATAGTTAGATAGATGATAGATAGATAGATAGATAGATAGATAGATAGATAGATAGATAGATGATAGATAGATAAATATTTAGATAGATAGATGATAGATAGATGATAGATAGACAGATAGACAGATAGATAGATAGATAGATAGATAGATAGATAGATAGATAGATAGATAGATAGATGATGGATGGATGGATATATAGATAGATAGAAGATGGATAGATAGATAGATAGATAGATAGATAGATAGATAGATAATAGATAGATAGATAGATAGATAGATAGATCATAGACAGACAGATAGATAGATAGATAGATAGATAGATAGATAGATAGATAGATCATAGACAGATAGATAGATAGATAGATAGATAGATGATGGATGGATAGATCTATAGAAAGAAGATAGATAGATAGATAGATAGATAGATAGATAGATAGATAGATAGATAGATAGATGATGGATGGATGGATAGATATATAGATAGATAGAAGATAGATAGATAGATAGATAGATAGATAGATAGATAGATAGATAATAGATACATAGTGGATAGATAGAAGATAGATAGAAGATAGATAGATAGATAGATAAATGATAGAAGATAGATAGATAGATAGATAGATAGATGATAGATAGATAAATAGTTAGTTAGATAGATGATAGATAGATAAATGGATAGATAAATGGATAGATAGATAGATAGATAGATAGATAGATAGATAGATAGATAGATACAGCAAGGGCGGGAGGGAGGAAGAGAAACAGATAGTAACCTGTGGCTGGCCATGCCCCTGAGCCGGTCCTCTGGTCACCACTAACTCGCCCTGCCTACCTGACCCCCACCCAACAATCAGCTGTTCCTAGGATCAGCTGTCTTACTGCTTCACCCAGGAGGATGGAAAGAAGGAAGGAAAGAAAGAGAGGAGAGGAAGGAAGGAAGGAAGGACAGGAGGAGGAAGGAAGGAAAGAGAGGAGGAAGGAAGGGAGGGAGGGAGGAGGGGAGGAGGAAGGAAGGAAGGAGAGGAGGAAGGAAGGAAGAGGAGAGAAGGGGAGGAGGAGAAGGAAGAGGAAGAGGAGAGGAGAAGGGGGAGGGCAGAAGGAAGAGGGAGAGGAGGGGAGAAGGGGGAGGCGAGAAGGAAGAGGAAGAGGTAGAGGAGGGGGAAGAGGGGAGGAGGAGAAGGGAAGAGGTAGAGGGAGATGAGGAGGGGGGAGGAAAAGAAGGAAGAGCAAGAGGAGAGGAGGTGGGGGGAGGGGGAGAAGGAGAGGAAGAGGAGAGGAGGAGGGGAGGAGGAGAAGGAAGAGGTAGAGGAGAGGAGGAAGGGGGGAGGGTAGAAGGAAGAGGAAGAGATAGAGGAGAGGAGGAGGGGGAAGAGAAGAAGGAAGAGGAAGAGGTAGAGGAGGGGAGAAGGGGGAGGGGGAGAAGGAAGAGGAAGAGGTAGAGGAGAGGAGGAGGGGGAGGAGGAGAAGGAAGAGGAAGAGGTAGAGGAGAGGAGGAGGAGGAGCAGGAGAAGGAAATGGGAGAGGAGGGGAGGAGGGGGGAGAAGTGAGAGGAGAGAGGGAAGAGGAAGAGGTAGAGGTAGAGAGAAGGAAGGAGAGGAGAAGAAGGAAGAGGTAGAGAGGAGGAGGGGGAGGAGAAGAAGGAAGAGGGAGAGGAGAGGAGGAGGGAGAGGAGAAGAAAGGAAGAGGTAGAGGAGAGGGGGAGGGGGAGGGGGAGAAGGAACAGGTAGAGGAGAGGAGGAGGGGGAGGAGAAGAAAAAGAGATTGAGGAGAGGAGGGTGG
>JAUCBL010001135.1:0-22741 GCA_033807585.1 Hydrophis major | reverse complement strand
AATATAGTTTGTTTCACTTGTGATGGAAACTTATGAAACATTTAACTTCCTGCCAGCCCATGTTTGCTACAGATAATGGAAGTCTATGGTCTCAAAAAGTAGAACATTTTATCATGAACAAAACCCCTGTGCATGCATGCATTCATTTAGATAGAGACAGAGACAAAAACAGAAACAGAAAGAATGGATATCTGTTCTGATTGTCTGTCAGTCATATCATCCAGGGGAAGGTCAATCAAGTAGATTGTGGCTGTGATTTAATGATTACAACCCTTCCTCTTTTTATACGTGAGGTATCAAGTGAGGTATTAATACCAATCTATAAAGCCTTAGTAAGACCACACCTAGGGTACTGCACCCACTTTTGGTCACCACACTATAAAAAAGATGCTGAGATACTAGAAAAAGTGCAGAGAAGAGCAACCAGGATGATTAGGGGACTGAAGAACAGTTACAGGAACTGAGCATGATTGGTCTAGTGAAGAGAAGGACCAGGGGAGACAGGATAGCGGTCTTCCAATATTTGTGGGGCTGCCATAGAAAGGAAGGGGTTGAGCTATTTTCTAAAGCACCTGAAGGCCAGACAAGGAATAATGGATGGAAACTGAACAAGGAGAGATTTAACCTGGAAATAAGGAGAAACTTTCTGACAGTGAGAATAATCAACCAATGGAACAGAAGTTGCCTTCAGAAGTTGTGGGAGCGACATCACTTGAGACTTTCAAGAAGAGGTTGGACTGCCATTTGTCAGAAATGGTGTAGGGTCTCCTGCTTGGGTGTGGGGTTGGACTACTACATGACCTACAAGTTTTCTTCCAAGTCTGGTTATCTGTTATCTGTTACGTGGACATACGCCTATGCTTGGGGTAGCACCTTGACATTTTTTTTTGACTCTTTCCCAGGAAATGCCTCTGGCTCAGATCTAAAATGTTGCATGTCAGTTTTAGATCTGCAAGCCTGACCTGAAGGCACCCCCCCCACACACACACAAAAGCCCTCTAACCAGGTCTCACCCTGAAGATGGGAAGAAAATCCAGAATCTGGATGGAAGCAGAACTCCAATTTTCAACGAGCTCGATCATACAGTTATGCATTTCTTTGATGGCGGAAATGTCCTATGATGGGTGAAAACACAGAGGTAGTTGGAGAAGACAATCCGCGGGAAAGCAGAGCAATTACACAGCAGGTTGGAAGACTCACCGCAGCCCCAAATATCAAGTTGGAGATGACTGCACAAGCATGCAGAGAAAAGACGTGTGCCACATCCGCAGGCTGTCCATTGTAACTGTGGAAAACCTGTTGAAGAATCACAAGAGAGAAATATGCCTTAGATCAGTGGTCGCCAACCGGTGGGCCAGGGACCACTGGTCGTCCATGATAAAATTTCGGTTGTTTAACCGGTTGTTAAAAAATTTGAATGCCACTCCTGGCCTCTCTCCTTTTCTTTTCTATCTTCTCTATCATTTTTATTTTTTTATTATATAAAATACAAAGAAGAAAAGAAACTAGGAAATTAAGGGAGGGAAAAAGAGTGGGGAAAAGGGGGTGTAAAATACAAGGGGAAAGAGAAAAAAGAAAGAAAAGGGGGCATTGACTTCCAACTCTTCTTAGCACAGTACAAGATGAACACATTCCAACCACAACTTTTTGCTTTTACACATTAATATATATCTAGCTATTTCTATAACACCACATCTTTCTAATCAACCAAACCAAGATCAAAGTTGCATATTTTTTTTCTTCACAAGCACAAATTCCAGAAGGGATATCCAAATAAGAACATATTTTCCTCTTTAAATAATCAATATAACCATTCCTGCTTTTCTCTTCCTTGCTATGGAAACAATATGTATTTCTATTTGCACCTAGTAATCTTTGTGAGATGTCACCATTTTTATTTACAAAATTCATCGTATTCTTTCAAATTCTTTGGTTTTACTGAAAGAAAAAGAGGGGGGGGGGGGAAACCTTTCCTTTTTTTAACCCTCTTTCCTTCAAAGGACCAAACTTTTTAAAAACACAAAAAACCATTTAAAAAAAAACTTTCTAATCCATCTTATTCTTTGACTTCTTAACATACAGGCTTAAAACTTCAACATTGCATTTAGCTCCCTACCACCCAAACTGCCCTTAGAGAATTTTTTTTCCCTTTTATAAACATCCTTTTTAATATACAGTTTTTCCTTAAACTGATACATCATTTTCTTTAACTTTCTCTTAATACAGATACTCTCAAATACATTTTCAATGGCTTTTGCCTACTTGAAGAGTTACTGAAGCACTGTGTGTGTGTGTCAAAATGCATTTTTAAATTTTGAGTTAAATCTTTCTTTCAGTTGCGCATATCAAGCAGAGGAAAATGCATCCTGGCTTCCTCTTCCCTTTTTGAGGTCACCTTGGAGAGGTGTTGAGCCTGATCCTGCAGGATCTTCTCCATGTCTCCTCGCAGGCAACGCTGGAAGGCCATGTGGGTGAGTTTGCATTGCAGGCGCCATGTCGGTGTGTAGTTCCCCAGCGAGAGGTCCTTGCCTCCCTTGGAAATCAAGTGGGCTGGAGAAGAGAGGTAGGAAGGAGAGGTTAGAAGTAGCCTTCAAGGAAAAGGATGTGGAGAAAGGGCAGAAAGTCTACAGGTAACAGATACCCAAAGCTTGGTGGGGAAATCCTGCTCCCGAACTCTGCGGATATTGATTGGGCATCTTCAAGCAATGGGGTTAAGAATAGTATGTTCTCCCCATCATGGATGGGGGTGGGTGGGTGGGTGGGATTTGGTGACCTAGTAGTTCAGACGCTGGGCTTGTGGACCTGAAGGTTGGCAGTTCAAGACCCAAGCACCATATGACAGGGTGAGTTCCCGTTACTTGCTCCAGCTCCTGCCAACCTAGCAGTTCGAAAGCATGCAAATGGGATGGATAAATAGGTACCACTTTGGTGGGAAGGTAACGGTGTTTTGTGCGCCTTCAGCCTATAGCCATGCTATACACAGAAATGTCTTCAGATGACGTTGGCTCCCTCGGCTAAGAGATGGAAAAGAGCATGATCCCATAAAATTGGATATGACTGAACAGGGGAAACCTTTGCTCTTTTTACAAAATTGGATGTTCCAACCTTGTTAGCCCATGTCAGCCTTTGGAAAACTTTCAAACCTTCCTCAGGGAGGTTGGGTAATTCCTGACCTGTACAGGTACTATTCACTTAACAAACATTCCCTTGATGAGCATTTATGGTAGTGACAACAGACACCTCAAAGCTATTTACAACTTGGTCTGGAGTTCTGACGCCAGGCTTCTTCCTCAAACGTCATTCATTGCAAACTTGTTTTAAAAGCAAAACCTATTTTATTGCAACGCTAGTAATTGTTCCCAGCCAAAACTAATCTTAAACAGTCCCCCAATATAAGCACACACTTTCTAGTTCTGTGGAATGCTGCCAAAAACAGAAGTATAACAGATGAACTATAACAGAAAGCAACCAAAGTACCAGAAAAAAAAACCAACCAGAGTACACAGAGCTTCAAGGAGGACTCGGAATCTATTGAACTACCTTGCTTCCTGCAAAGCTCTTCGTCATTGAGGTCTGACTTTTATCCCTTATGGATATAAATCACCTCCTAGCCTTACTCCCGAGTCACCCCTTCTGTTTCAGCTGCTCTCGCCTTCGAGCAGCTCTGTGCATACGCGCACTGGGAACAGGCTCCCTTGGGTCCTCTGCCTCGCTGGTGCCAGACTCCAAAGGCTCCAAAGGCAGCACCCCACTCCCAGATGGTCCTGGCCCCATCCTTGCATTGGACGCAAGACCCTCGTCCGAGTCCTCTCCAGACTCCCTGCCTGGTCCCCTTTCTTCCCCACTGTCCGATTCCGCTACTGTCTACACTGGCTGCTGGTGAACCACAATAATGACAACCATACTCACATATATATCCCGCAATCATTTGATCACATTTTGGGCACTTGGAAACTGGCTGACATGTATTTATTATTATTTATTTGTATCCCATCTTTATTATTTTTCCACAAATAACTCAAGCTGTGAACGTATCCATCTTCCTCCGCCTATTTTCCCCACAACAACAATCTTGTGAGGTGGGTTGCATTGAGAGAAAGTGCCTGGTCCAAGTCACCCTGTTGTCTTTCATCACTAAGGCAGGACTTGATCTCACCACCCCTTACTTTCTAGCTTGGTGCCTTAAATATTAAATCAAACTGGCATTTATGGCTATTTTGCAGTGCCCACAGTTAAATCACTACAATTTTTGACATTTTTTTTGCCAGCTTCTGGCGTTGACTTCCAATTTCCAGCAAAAAAGCACCTATTGAAGTGGAAGTTGTTGAAGAAAATGATTTCACTTCATGACTGCTGCAAACAAGGTGGTAAAATGAGGTAAGGTCACATCACGACCCATTTTATGACTGCCGTGACTTACAGCAGTGCTGCCAACTCTCACGCAATCAGAGTGAGACTCACGCAATTCAACCAATTTTGACTGTCTCACTCTGATAAACGAAATCTCACGCTAAACCCCCAAAATGGAATGTACAAAAATAAATATATCTCTACATTCTCTGATATTCCGAATATTCCCCTTAGGAGAAGGATGAGCTCCCAGCGCCGCCCCGCCCTGCCCAGCCACCCCACCGCGCCTCTTCTCCCGCCTTAATCCTCGTTCTGCCTCGGCGTCCCGTAACTGTGCATGATGCCGATTAGCAAATTCGCTTTAGGAAAGCGAAGAGCAAGAGGCTTCTTCCCACCCGGGGCGCTCGCAGCCACTTTGCCCCGTGCTCTCCCTCTCTGCAATGTCCTCCGGGACAAGCCAGCTGCCCTTTTCAAAGAAGGACACGAGGGGGCTGGCAAAGCCTCTTTTGCAGGCAACAGCCTCGGCCAGTAATAACCCTGGTAAGCAAAGCTGAGAATTGTCCGCTGCCAGAGATGTAACTAGAAGCTGGGGCGTCTCTCTCTCTCTGAAAGACATTTGTTCCAGAGGATCACATCCTGTCAGTCCTCCAACTTTCTATTTTGCACAAAGCTGCCCAGCCCCTTTATAGATCAGCCTGGCGCACTTCTCGCCTTGCTGGTTTGGGAAGACTCTTTTGGATCAGCTAAAAGAGAGCGTAAGGCGTGTAAAGGGGTGGTGGTGGTGGTGGAAGTTTGCTCATACACCCACATGCTAAAAGCATTAGGACAATGTTCTGTTAGGACAATGGGATCAACCAGGATGAAAGGTTATGTATTTCCAAGCGATCGCATGACACTCCAGCATTGAGAGTGCAGTTGGGTTCCTTTAATAACTTGGATTTGGTTTAGTAACCTTCCCCCTCTCCCCCTCCGGTTTACTCTGGGCCTTGGTAGCAGGTGAGTTTTCAAGACGGCATTTTTGAAACTACTTTAAAAACAAGGTTAGGGTTTCCCTTTTTCTAATATTGGAAGCAGTCTCCTCCAAATGGTAATTAATTAAACATCTGCTTAATTCTTCAGCCAAATAAAGTTGCTATAATGGCTCTTTAAAAAAAGTAATTTTACGAGCACCACCCTGGGGTTTACACTGTGTAAGATACAAGGAAAGGAGAGGAAGGTGGAAGAAAAGAAGACTGATGCAAAATATAATGTTCACAGAATTTTATTCAGAGTTGTGTTGGATCTCTTTTTTTTTGGGGGGGGGGGGTTGTCCCATTCTTTCTTGGTGTTCTTTCTGTTCTTTCTGTCCTTTTTGCTTTTTTAAATGGTCTTTCTCCCCTGGGTCAGAAATCCAGCCAGAGAAAATAAAGAAACATCTTTGGTGGTTAAATGGAAGCCACTCCGTAATGGCTTTGTTTCAGAAGAAGGAATCACTTTTTCCTCTTTCTCCTTTGAGTTTAAATCCTAGGTCTCCATGCACCAGATCGACAGGACTGTACTACATTATTATATTTTCAAACCCTTAGATAAGGACTCAATAAGGACTTTTTTTTGATGCCAGTAGGCTTCTCAGCCCCAAATTGGGATAGCCCTGACTCAACTAGAACATATTCTAATCTTAACACAATTTACCATCCAAAGAGCAGTAAGACCATTAAGTTCAGAATCTAAACTTACCCAATAAATAATATACTGTTTCCTCACTGTGCTATTTTGGATCCATTACTCCGATGATGCCAGAGATAGTTAGGGACAAGACTGGCTGGAAGAGAATATGGAAGGAAAAAATACATCACAATAAGAGAACACTGACTGACATACAACAATTCAGTTTCTTATCATGTCAAGGGAAGATAAGCATATTCCTATGCTTAAAGTTCCTAAATACTGTGAGTATTTCTCCTGTATGTTTAAATGGGATAAACTTATACCTCGGGAATTCTAACCAGCAAGTTTTGGTCAGGCAGCTGTTGATTGTAGATATTGCAGGAAGGAATTCACCAGGCTTACTCCATATAAAGTCACAGGCAGGGGTGATATTTGCATGCCATGCTTACCCATGGTAAACCTCATGGTTTAGTCTACCTATAGTTTCATATTATCTGCTAGTTTATGGAACAGGGAGTAGGGTGGACACCATAATTATTATCTTTGAGAAGGTGTCTATTAGAACATGAATGTACACAAAGGAAAATAATGGAAAAGTTGTGATCTCCCCACACAAACTATTTTTTTCATTTATATCTCATGTTTTGTATGCACCTACGTAAATGATGAACTTTATGTATTCTGCTAAGATTGAAGCAAAGATTTTATAGTCTGCGTTCAATAAAGAAATAGGTCTATAATTCTTAATTTGCAGTGGGTCAGTCTCTTCCTTCGGTATAAGTGTAATGTAAGCCTCTGACCATGTTTTAGGTATCATCTTTTTTAACATAACTTCATTCATAACTTCTAACAATGGGATGCTCAATGATTCTTGAAATGTTTTATAGAATTCTGATGGAAGTCCATCTGGACCCGGTGCTTTCCCATTATTTGTCTCTTAAATGCTTCATTTAGTTCCATCATTGTTATGTTGCTTTCTAGCATTTCTTCAGTCTCTTTAGGTATCTTTGGTAAATTAGCTTCCTGTAAATACTGTTTGACTTTTTCTTCATCAATATTCTCTTGTTTATATAGTTGCCCATAAAAATCTCGAATAATTTCTTTTTTCTCCTTATTCCCATAACAAACTTGGCCTTGTTCATCTATTAACTTCAATATTTTTCTTGATTCCTTCTCTTTTCTCAATTTATATGCTAGCCATCTACCTGGTTTATTTGCATCTTCAAAATAATTCTGTTTAGAGTTTCTGATTTTCTGTGCCAGTTCTTCTTTCTCTATTAATTCCATTTTATGTTTAATTACATCCAGCTTCAATTTAATATCCTTTTTCTGTGGCATTTTCTGTAATTCTTTTTCAAGAATTTTATACTCATCTTCCAAGGCCTTAAAAGCTTGCCTTTTCCTTATATTCTTTTTTCTTGTATAATCTATTATCAAACCTCTGGCATATGCCTTCATTGTATCCCACACATTTTGCGTTGAAGTATCTTCTTTTTTATTTTCTCTGAAGAAAAAAGCCAATTCCTTCTCCATCCATTGTATAAAATCTTTCTCCTTTAAAATAGTATTGTTTAATGTCCATCTCGATCTTTTTTTTTTTTTGTCCCTTCCATTTAATTGTCATTGGGCTATGATCTGCCCAAGTACTTGTTTCAATATTTGTTTCTTTAATATTGGATATTAATTCTGTTGAGATCCAAATCATATCTAATCTGGACCATGATAAATGTCTATTTGAGTAAAAAGTATATTGTTTAGCTTTAACGTTTCTTTCTCTCCAAATATCTTTTAAAGTTAATTCATCTGTCATTTAAAAAAAAAGACCTTGGGAGAGCCTTTCTATTTTGCTTTGTTGTTGTTGCTATATAGTCCAATCACTGGAGGTTTTTAAGAAGAGATTGGATAGTCACTTGTCTGAAATTATATAGGATTTGCTGCTTGAGCAAGGGGCTGGACTAGATAACCTTCAAGGTCCCTTCCAGCTCGATTCTGATTCTGCTAGTTCAGGGCTTGAAGAGATTACTAAATCTAGCTAACATGGAACCAAACTGCTTCATCTGCTCATTTTTTGAATAGAAAGATTTTGTCTAAGAAGTGTGATACTCTCCTCATGTATTACTTAAGGAATCAATCTTTCTTACATTTTCTTTAAATGTGCATAAATCCCAAACTCAGTTGAAACAAAGCTCTACGTTGAATGCTACACATTTTTAGGAATGTAATTTAACATCACATTTATAATTATATTAACTACTATATTTATTTTCAAAGGGTATTAATAGATGCTGTTTTGAAACCAGCACAGAGTTTAGGCCAGAAATATAAGTTAGAGACTGCTCAGATTTCTTACATCATCATATAAATGAAAAAAAAGTCTGCTCTCTTTTGTGAGATCTCTTTCTCTCATCTTGGACAATGATTCTGATATCAGTTGTCTCAAGAAGATCTTTCTTGAAAGATAAAAGTATGGAATATCAAAAAAAATATTGCCTTTTGCTTTTCTCAGATACAGAAAAATGCACCAAGTGTCTGGATGATCAATACCCAAATAAAGAGTCCAATGTATTCCCAAAGTTATAACTTTCCTGTCTTATGAAGAACATCTGGGCATCACCCTGGTCTCTTTTGCCCTATTCTTGTTCCTAACCACAGGCCTTGTTTTAATCATTTTCATTAAATACAGAGAAACTCCCCTTGTCAAAGCCAACAACCGAGACCTCTCCTACATCCTCCTGGTCTCCCTGCTGCTTTGCTTCATGTCTCCTTCTCTCTTCATTAAATACTACCTCTAAAGGCTCTTTAGCAGTAAATCCATCAACTCTATTAGCCGGTGTGACCCTGCTCTTACTTTGATTACAGGCATTACATTGCAAATACTTATTACAAGGTTTCAAACTTATTCCCTTGGATAATTCAAAAGTTTTCTTAAGCATTTTAAAATTTAAATGCCCTAGCCTTCGATGTAACAAGTGAATACATTCATCATGAGGTTTCTTATTTTCATAAATTGTGTTAGCCACCTTTAAACCATTATCATTTAAAACATATAATTCACCTCTTAAAGATGCAGTAATTTTCTTATTTTCTTTCTCAATTATGCAGTTATCTCCTTTAAATGTAACTACATATCCTAGTTTAACCAAAATTCTAACTGAAATTAAATTAAACTTAAGTTGTGGTACATATAACATTTTTACATTCTCTTTTATAAAAGAACAATATGCTATACCTTGACCTTTAGCTTTCAGTTTCCAGCCATTGGCTAACGATATCTGCTGTGTACTCTTGGACATTTTAATAAAAGTTTTGTTATCATTTGTTATACAGTGGGATGCTCCACTGTCAACCACCCATAAATTATTTTTTACAGCTCCATTACTATACATGGCTAACTCTCAATTTTTCTTTTTCTTTTGATGACTTTTAGTATTCTGGCCAGCGTTCTGGCGCTTTGCTTTTTTACAAAATCTTGCCAAATGTCCTCTTCCTCCACAATTAAAACACTTTTTAATTGCATATGCAGTAGGAGATTTATTATCTTCTTTTTGAGGTTTTTCCCTCCTTAATTGGTCTCTTTCAATTCTTCTTCTGGCCTCTTCAATCAATCTGCCAGTTATATCAGTTAAAGTTAAACTTTCATCAGGCAAAATTTCAAGGGAAGTGACGTAGTTGTCATAACTTTCATCAAGTGAAGATAGAATTATGTAGACTTGGTGTAGTTCAGAGAAAATAAGCTCTTTCTCGTGCAGTTCTTGAAAAATGCTTTGCATAGTTTCCAAATGACTCAGCATATCACCATTCGTCTGGAGATGCGTCCTGAAAAGCTTTCGTGTAAGATTTATGTGAGCACCAACGTTATCTCGAACATAAATCCTCTTCAGCTTCTGCCAACACCCAACAGCCATTTGTTCTCTGTGGATATAAACAAGTTGCTGGTCAGTTAATGTTAATCCAATTATGCAAATAGCTTGTTCATTTTTCTGCATAAAATTTTTTATCTTTAGTCTATCTTCATCATCCTCTGGATCCCATTCCTCTACTTTTGGTGGGTTTTCAATTATGTTCCACAGACCTTCTCTTCGTAGAAGTAGACTACATTTCATAGACCATGATACATAGTTTGTTCCATCCAGCTTGGATATAAGGGACAAACTTTGTAAATTGACTTGTGCCATGTTTTCTTTATATGGATATAAAACTATAATTAATAAAACACAGCTGTCTGTTTACTGTAATGTATAACAACACAAACTCTCACTTTTTACATAAATCTGTTTTATCCTAGTTAAACTGACTTTGCAGCCTCTGGGCCCATAACCAGTGTTAAGCCTGTGTTCCCCAACCAGGGTTAAGGAGACAAGCTAAACAGAATGTGCAGCATTAGTCAGATAGGCACACAGATAAATGAGTGAGATATGTTTGTATGTTTATTAACATACAGTAAAAATAACAGATACGCTTGTGCTATCAAAAAATATAGTTTATTCCATTTATAGCATAGTCAAAATAACAGTCCATTAGTCATGTATCATTTAGTCAGTCCATTCAAGGATATTCAGTTAGCAAAGTCCATGTGGAATATCCTATGTCAGTTCACTTACAAATCAGTCCTTTGTCTCTCTCCCGTTCGAGTAACGCAGTCTTGAGTCCATGCAGTAATTAGGGATCATCAAAGCCAGAGAGAGAGCAAGCTGTCCTCTTGCTTCTTTTAAAGTGCTTTCACAACCACTCCCCTAATTACATTCCTATATTTAAAGTTGCAGACACTTTAACTTATAAA
This sequence comes from Hydrophis major, assembly GCA_033807585.1. Taxonomy (NCBI): domain Eukaryota; kingdom Metazoa; phylum Chordata; class Lepidosauria; order Squamata; family Elapidae; genus Hydrophis; species Hydrophis major. The sequence goes on along the minus strand of JAUCBL010001135.1, from coordinate 11,964 downwards.
CCATGATTACATATTTATTATTTTACCTAAACCAGTTAGGGTAAACAATGTTATCCCTAACAAAGCCCATTCTTTCTGTCTTCCGCATCCTGGCCCAGTTAAGAGAACAACAGCGTTGGAAGGGACCTTGGAGGTCATCTAGTCCAACCCCCTGCTCAAGCAGGAGACCCTATAATATTGGAAGGTGCTATATCACCCCCAGTCCTTCTTTTCACTAAACTAGATGAACCCAATTCTTGCAATTGTTCTTCATATGAAGGCAGTGGACTTTCCTCCAAACGTTGTGAATACTCCAGCACTGGAAGTTTTAAAGAAGAGATTGGACAGCCCCTTGTCTGGAATGGTCCAGGGTCTCCTGCTTGAGCAGAGGGTTGGACTAGAAGACCTCTGAGGTCCCTTGCAATTGTTATTCTGTCTTCTTGCTTTCGTTGGCCCTATGGATCTCTCAAGATGCTCTCATTTCAATTCCTGCAGTGACCGGGTGAAGTGGGTAGCATCATGAGCTAAATAGCCCCCGCCAAGGGCAGATTGTGCCACTCCATTAAAGATTCATCACCGATTTATTAAGAACATTTCCCCGTTGCTGATTTATTAAGTCCAAATAATAAAGGTATTTATTATTTATGTGCTGGAAACCTACCAGTGAATGAGCCTACCAAGATGTTTGCTGTAGTTGCCACAGCTTCTAAAATTCAATGCTTCCAGCTCTGTGTTTTCAATTAATTAACCACAGTAGAGCTGGAAGGGATCTTGGAGGTCTTCTAGTCCAGCCCCCTGCTCAAGCAGGAGACCCTATATCAAATCAGACAAATGGCTCTCCAATGTCTTCTTAAAAGCCTCCAGGGATGGAGCACCCACAACTTCTGGTGGCAAGCAGTTCCACTGGTTAATTGTTCTCACTGTTAGAAAGCTTCTCCTTAATCCCAGGTTGCTTCGCTCCTGTATTACTTGCCATCCATTTGCTTCTTCTCCTGCCTTCTGGGGCTTTGGAGAATAACTTGACCCCCTCCTCTTCTTTGGGGCAGCCCCTCAAATACTGGAAGACTGCTTTCCTGTCGCCCCTGGTCCTTCTTTTTATTAAACTAGACATACCTAGTTCCAGCAAACATTTTTTATATGTTTTGGCCTTTGATCATCTTAGTTGCTCTTCTTTGCACTTTTTCAAAATTCTCAACATCTTTTGTGTAATGTGGTGACCCAAACTGGATGCAAGTATTCCAGGTGTGGCCTTACTAAGGATTTACAAAGAGGTACTAAGACTTCAGATGATCTTGATTCTATGCCACCTTTTATACAATCAAGGATCCTATTAGCTTTTTTGGCTGCTGGTGCATACGGCTGGGTCAAATTTAAGGGATTATTGGCTGAAGACTCCAAGGTCCCTCTCACAATTACTGTTTTCCTCAAAAGTTTGGTTTGGTGAGGCAGAGTGTGTCCGGAAGGTAATTTTGGAGATGACAAAGGGAGCTTTGAAACTGTACTTTCAGCTGTTTCTGCTGGCTAAAATCCCAGCCTGGCCTTCTCTGCAGCTGTTCTGGAAATAGGGGTGGGCGGGCAGCCTTTGCTTGTGGAGTTTTAGAGAGAGAGACAGAACGTGTGGGGAAAATATAGATCATAATTCAGCTGTTAAAAACAAGAGAGTCTGGCATCGAGTCCCAGGAAATTAATTCAGGATGGCTTTTCCGTGAGAGAAAGTCAGTATTTCATGCTCTCTTCAAACATTTGCCTGGAACAATTAGGAGGGCTGTTAATGCTTATATAGAAGACGAAATAATTAAAACTCTTCCTTTTCCTGTCTCCAATCTGAAATGACAGCTGGAGTTCTAAAAGTTGAAGAGGAGGAAGGGGTGGGCAGTGCCTCCAAAGGAGAGGGGAGTAGCGGGTAGAATCCTCTTGGGAAAAGGCAGATGGACTGAGAAGGAAGCTGGGTGGGTGGGTGAGGAACCCATGGATGGACTCTGGAGACTTCCGAGTTACACAGAACAATGCATTCCAAATTCTGAAAACAATTTTGGGCCCTTCCCAGGACAAGAAAGCCGGGGACCCCTCCTCTTCCTCCAGGATGGAAATCTGGCTTGGGGAGGAGAACTTCTTAAAAGCACCTTTGATGTTCTTTAGGGCAGGGGTCTCCAACCTTAGCAACTTTGAGACTCGTGGACTTCAATTCCCAGAATTCCTTAGCCAGCAAAGCTTCTCTATCTGAGGAATCTTGGGAGTTGAAGACCACAAACTTCGCCAGTTGAGGAATCTCTTCCCTTGATCAGCAAATTCTATTCACTGGATGCAATACTCTTGAAGACCATTACAACATATTCTTACTAGAAATCAAAAGAGTCATCAAACTATATGTACCAATAACAACTCCCCAAACCAGAAAAAACAGATTACCCAAAACAATAAGGAAACTTTAACCCAAAAAGAAATAACTTTAGCAAAAAAACAAATCTGGTCATATTGCCAACTTCAAAAGCCGATACAAAAATCTATGTCACCAGATAAAAACTGAATGCACCAATTATCACATTAAACAAGAAGAAAACCCTCTACGCACCAATTCCACTTGCACTTTCTACAATATTGTAAACAACAAACTAAAAGACTCAAGGTCCATCCCACCCCTGAAAGGACCTAATGGTAAAGACTGCAATGACAACACTATTAAAGCCAACCTCTTTAACACATTCTTCGGCTCAGTATTTGTAAACAGCAATGGATCATGCCCGGTATCTCCTAGTCGAACCACAGATAACTATAATGATCTAATACATATCGATTTTACAGAAGACAATGTTGAAAAAGTTCTACACAATCTAAAACCATCTCTATCTATTCGACCAGATGGAATATGTGCCTACTTCTTAAAAAAGCTGTCCACTGCCATAGCTGAACCTCTAAGCATAATCTTTGAAAAATCTTTCAGGACCAGCTCTTTGCCAAGACTATGGTCATAAGCCACGGTCATCTCCATCTTCAAAAAGGGAGACCCCAGCCTAGTTGAAAATTACAGACCAATCTCTTTATGCTGCGTCACCTGCAAAGTCATGGAATCAATTATTAACCAATCCATCATCCTCCACTTAGAGACAAGCAACCTACTCTCTAATAAACAATTTGGTTTCAGAAAAAAAAAAACTATCCTGTAATCTGCAACTCTTACACTCAAAAACATATGGACTACACAACTCGATCAGGGCAAAGTAATAGATGCAATCTACGTAGACTTCTGTAAAGCCTTTGATTCAGTGGTACATGACATACTACTCCTAAAACTAAAATCATATGCTATCTCTGGACACCTGCATTACTGGATAGAAGCATTCCTGTCAAACAGACAACAAATGGTCAAAAATGGGAGAGTCCTATCAAATTCTGTACCTGTCAACAGTGGTGTCCCCCAAGGCAGTGTTCTAGGACCAACTCTCTTCATACTCTACATAAATGACCTCTGTGATCATATCAAGAGCAACTGCGTTCTCTTTGCTGATGATGTAAAGCTGTTCAATACCACAGACAATCCTGCTACCCTCCAAAAAGACCTTGACTATGTATCAGAATGGTCAAACAAATGGCAACTTCAAATCTCAACAAATAAATGCTCTGTCCTACATATTGGCAGAAAAAAAAAATCAGAAAATAAAATACAGGCTGAATAGTCAAGACCTTGCTGATGATACAAACTCTGTCAAGGACCTTGGAGTCTCATCTCTAATGATCTAAGTGCTGGAGCCCACTGTAACTACATAGCCAAAAAGACATTAAGAGTTGTTAACCTAATCCTACGTAGCTTCTTTGGTAATATCACACCACTAACTAGATCAGGGATGTCCAACCTTTCACCTTCCCTGGGCCACATTAGAAGATGAAAATTTGCTTTGGGCTGCAGATAAGATAAGATAAGATAAGATAAGATAAGATAAGATAAGATAAGATAAGATTATTTTTATTATGTATTATTAATTATTTATTAAAAATTGTTTATTTTTTATTTTATAATTTTCCGGCCAAATTTTGCAGTGTGGAGGGTGGAGGGGGGGGAAGAAAGCTCGCCCGCCTCGCGCCTACCTCTCCTCCTGCAAATGCAGCGGTGACGGCAGCGGCATTGGGGGCAGAAGCAGCAGCGGCGTCAGCAACAGCAGGAGGTGGCGGGGTGAGACTTTTGGCCTGCGGCTGCCCGCCTTTTCTGTTGCTCGCCTCGCCCCGCCTCGCGTCTGCCTCTCCTCCTCCTCCTCCTCCTCGCTGGATCTTTCATGAAGGTTGGGGTGGGCGTTGGGCCGCATTACGAGGTGACCTGGGCCGCATGCAGCCTGTGGGCCACGGGTTGGACAAGCCTGAACTAGAGCATACAAAACATTTGTGAGACCAATACTCGAATACAGCTCATCAGTCTGGAACCCACATTACGTATCTGATATTAACAGAGTTGAGAAAGTCCTGAGATATTTCACAAGAAGAGTTCTCCACTCCTCTACTCGTTGCAAAATATCTTATGCCACCAGACTTGAAACTCTAGACCTAGAAAACCTTGAATTACGCCGCCTTTGGTCTGATATAAGTATAGTATATAAAATCATCAATTGCAATGTCCTACCGGTCAATGAATACTTCAGCTTCAACCATAACAACACGAGAGCAAACTGTTGTGTCCGCGAAATGATGCCAGGAGTCGGTGACTTCAAATCATGCTCTTTTATTTAAAGTTGGAACCGAACTGGTGCAAAGGAAAAAGCCCGCGGCTTTTATTCCTTTAGCCGCGGCAGCCGCGGCCAATGGCACCGCTTTGAATCTCCCGCGATTTGGATGGACCAATTGCGGGAGATTCTCAGCGAGCCAATCGGAGCGGCTCGCCTGACCAATCAGAGAGCCTTGAAAAAGAATTCTTGAAAAAGAATTACAGAAAATGCCACAGAAAAAGGATATTAAATTGAAGCTGGATGTAATCAAACATAAAATGGAATTAATAGAGAAAGAAGAACTGGCACAGAAAATTAGAAACTCTAAACAGAATTATTTTGAAGATGCAAATAAACCAGGTAGATGGCTAGCATATAAATTGAGAAAAGAGAAGGAATCAAGAAAAATATTGAAGTTAATAGATGAACAAGGCCAAGTTTGTTATGGGAATAAGGAGAAAAAAGAAATGATTCGAGATTTTTATGGGCAACTATATAAACAAGAGAATATTGATGAAGAAAAAGTCAAACAGTATTTACAGGAAGCTAATTTACCAAAGATACCTAAAGAGACTGAAGAAATGCTAGAAAGCAATATAACAATGATGGAACTAAATGAAGCATTTAAGAGACAAAATAATGGGAAAGCACCGGGTCCAGATGGGCTTCCATCAGAATTCTACAAAACATTTCAAGAATCATTGAGCATCCCATTGTTAGAAGTTATGAATAAAGTTATGTTAAAAAAGATGATACCTAAAACATGGTCAGAGGCTTATATTACACTCATACCGAAGGAAGAGACTGACCCATTGCAAATTAAGAATTATAGACCTATTTCTTTATTGAATGCAGACTATAAAATCTTTGCTTCAATCTTAGCAGAAAGACTTAAAAAATATTTAAATAATTTTATTCACCCAGATCAAAATGGATTTCTGCCAAAGAGACAAATTAGAGACAATATGAGAGTAATCTTGGACACTTTGGAATACTATGAGGTTCATCCTGAAAAGCAAATGGCTTTGATATTCCTAGATGCTCAAAAAGCATTTGACAACGTGAACTGGAGATTTATGTTATTATTATTGGAGCAGATGGGTTTTGCTAAAAAATTTATTCAAGCAATAGAAGCCATATATAATAAACAGACAGCAAGGGTAATGATGGAGGGGGAACTTACAGATTTTATTAATATAAGGAAAGGCACAAGACAAGGATGTCCCCTATCTCCTTTGCTATTTGTGTTGACCTTGGAAGTGTTGAATAGAAATATTAGGGATGATAAAAGCATAAAAGGAATGAAAATTAAGAAGGAAGAATTTAAGCTACAAGCTTTTGCTGATGATTTAGCTTTTATTTTGGAAGACCCGCTAGAAACAGCTCCAAAGTTATTGGAAAGGATAGAGGCATATGGAGAGGTGGCTGGTTTGAAAATAAATAAAGATAAAACAAAGATTTTGACAAAGAACATGCTATTGAGACAGAGAGAAGAACTGGCAGATCTTTTGAAAATTCAAGTTACAAATAAGGTTAAGTATCTGGGGATATATTTGACAACAAGATGTAGCACATTAAAGGAGAATAATTATATTAAACTTAAACAACAGATAACTACAGATTTGAAGAAGTGGGAAAACTTGCAATTGTCATTAATAGGGAGAATTTCAACAATTAAGATGAATATTTTACCTAGAATTTTATTTTTGTTTCAAACAATACCAATTAGGCTTGGAAAAGACTATTTTGAAGATTTAAATAAAATTATGTTGAAGTTTATATGGCAAGGTAAAAAAGCGAGAATAAAGCTAAAGCTTTTGCAAGATGCTAGAATTAGAGGAGGTTTTGGCCTGCCTAATTGGGAATTGTATTATCAAGCTGCAAGTTTGATGTGGGTCAAAGAATGGATAACATTAAGGAAACATAGGTTGTTGACATTAGAAGGGCATGACTTGCTGTTGGGCTGGCATGCTTTTTTATGGTATAAGGGAACTAAAACACAGGGTTATTTTAGAAGACATTATGTACGGGAGTCTTTGTGGTTAAATTGGGAGAAGATAAAAAGACAATGTTATTTGAAAATTCCAGTTTGGTTATCGACCATTGAAGCATTTTCCTATCCTATAATTTACAAGAAGGAACAAGCAGTTAGATATGGGGAACTTTTGGATGAAAAGGGTGAACTTAAATCGATACAAAACTTAGAGGAACAAGGTATAAGGATGAATTGGTTTTCATATGCAACAAATACATTCAAGGTATGATGAAGATTCCAAAACGGAGGGATTTTATGATAAGCAGACTGATTTAGATAAGATCTTGATGGGTACTGATGAGAAGGTGATTAAAAAATTATATGGTTATTTACTGGGAATGAAATTAGAGGAAGAACAAGTCAAAGAAACTATGATTGTTTGGGGGAAGAATTTTGGATATGGGATTGATTTAGAGAAATGGCAGAAATTGTGGTCTCAAAATTATAAAATGACAATGTCAACAGCATATAAAGAAAACTTATATAAGATGTTTTACAGGTGGCACTTTCCTCCGACAAGAATAGCAAGAATGTTCAAGAACAAATCTGAAAAATGCTGGAAATGTCATCAGATACCCGGCTCGTATTACCATATGTGGTGGACTTGTGAGGATGCTAGAAAATATTGGACTATAATTCGCATGTGGTTGGAAAAAATGACAAAGAAACATATAGACTTGAAACCAGAGATCTTCTTATTGGGAATTTTACCTGATATATATAGTAAAGATTTGAAATACCTGATTGTAAATGTATTAACAGCGGCCAGGATTGTATTTGCTAAAAATTGGAAGAATGAGAAAATACCATCACAGGAAGAAATGATTAAGAAAATATTGGAATGTGCTGAGATGAGCAGATTGACATATGAAATTAGAGAGCAAGATGATAAACAATTTTATGAAATTTGGGATCTTTTTTATAAATGGCTAGATGATAAAATACAACAATAGAATATTTAGAATGTTAGATAGTAAGGAATATCTTTATTTTGCTATTATTTTGTTATTTGACATTATATTTATAAAGGGTTTTTTAGGATTGATTTGATATATGATTTGTTATAAGGTAAACTGGTTTAAAGTATTGTTAGCTCATAAAGCATGAATGATTAAAAATATAGTCAAAAACTTCTTTTTTTAGTGATATTAGGATATATAAGTTTGGATTGACAATATGAGTTGTTATGTAACATAATTGTAATTGAGACTACAGAATGAATGCACAAAAATGATGAACCAACTGACACACTGGATGTACATATGAGAGTTGATGTTTTTATGTTTTGTTTGTCTTGTTTGTTTGTAGAAAATTAATAAAATCTTTTTCAAAAAAAAAAAAAAAGAAAGATATAAGGGGCCCTCGGTACTTGCCTAGGTTTCCGTCGAAGACCTCTTGGAATTCCCGGGCCAGTTGCTGCTCCCAGCTGTCGTCGGTGACGTGGTCGACTCCCGTGACTGCTATGCTGAGCGGGGCGAACCATTGCAGTCCCAGTAGGCTTGGGCGGTCGCGGTCGACGATTGTCAGGGGAAGCCTTTCGGTGTGCCCTTTATATGTGATGTTGAAGTGTTTGGTTCCAACTACCGGGATGCGATTTCCCTGGTAGTCCTTTACGATGAGTCTCTGGCTGTCTATGTTCCTCCTTTGGAGGGTAGGCACCAGGCGCTTGATTTCATGCCATCCTATCATGGAGAGGTAGGACCCGGAGTCCACCTCCATTTTGCATGGCTGGCCCTCGATGCCTACCTCCACGTGGACCTTCCGGGCGTCATTGGTTATGGCGTGGCCGATGGTGACCATCTGATGGGTCTCCTCTCTTTGCCGGTTATCGCCACTTCTCAGGGATTGTCCGTTCCGGTCCCATCTGTTGTCCGAGGGGCGATCTCTGGTCCGGGGTGGTGTGCTCTCTCTCCTCCGGTCGCTCTGGTCCCATCGTGCCGGGCTGCGATTCTTCTTTAGGCGGCAGACATGGGCGATGTGTCCCTTCTTGTCGCAATGCCGGCAGATCGATTCAAAAAACCGGCATTCTGACCTGGGGTGGTCGCCGCCGCAACCGGCACAGTTGGTCCTCGACTTACGACCCCGCCGGTTCCGTGGGTCGCGGCCTGTCTGGAGGCGATGGATGTCCTCCTCGTCATCTGAAGTGCCCGATGCCGAGTGGAAGTCGCCCTGGTTGGTGGTCGTCTCAGGTTGGGCCCCGGTCGACCTCTCCGGGTTGTTGTTTCCGCTGCGGTCCCCAGTGTTCGGTCTGCGCATGCGGTCGGCGGACGTTCGGGTCGCTTCGGCGGCTGCGGCTGCTGTGAGGGCGTCTGCTAGGCTGATGTTGCCCTTGGCCATCAGCCGGCTCTGGAGGACGGGGTCCCACAAACCGAGCACGATTCGGTCTCGCAGGGCGTTGTTCAGGTTGTCGAATTCGCAGAGCCCCCCTAGGCGCCGCAGCTCAGCGACAAAGTCGCTGAAGCTCTCACCCGACAGTTGGTCCCGACGGTAGAATTCGTTGCGTCGGATCAGGATGGGTACCTCTGGAGCGTAGTGCCGCCGAAGTATTGGCTCGAGGACGTCCCAGTCCATCACGGTCGCATCGGCGGGTTTGGCAAGCGCCTTGGCCATCTTGAAGACCTCGGTCCCGCAGTGGGTCAGGAAGACGGCGCGTTTCATGGGGCCGGTGGCGTCCTTCAGGTCGCTGCACTCGAGGAACATGCGGAATCGGTCGGAGTACGATTCCCAGTCCTCGGTGGCGGGGTTGAAGGGTGCGAGGGGTGCAATTTTCGCCATCGCGGTGGTTCGTCTGGCTTCCGTCGGACACGTGGTTCGGTTCAGGGTCTGGATCCCATCCTTGTCGCCAGTGTTGTGTCCGCGAAATGATGCCAGGAGTCGGTGACTTCAAATCATGCTCTTTTATTTAAAGTTGGAACTGAACTGGCGCAAAGGAAAAAGCCCGCGGCTTTTATTCCTTTAGCCGCGGCGGCCACGGCCAATGGCACCGCTTTGAATCTCCCGCGATTCGGATGGACCAATCGCGGGAGATTCTCAGCGAGCCAATCGGCGCGGCTCGCCTGACCAATCAGAGAGCCCCGCGCTTTGGCCAATCAAAGCGCGGGGATCTCAAGAATGCCAATTAAGGACAGAACACAAACAATAGATACAAACTCAAGGTTAATCGCACCAAACTTGATTGCAGGAAATACGACTTCAGCCACAGAGTGGTCAATGTCTGGAATCCTCTACCTTCCTCCGTGGTTTCTTCCCCAAACCCCCAAAACTTTAACCTTAGACTGTCTACTATGGACCTCACCCCTTTCCTAAGAGGTCTGTAGGGGGTGTGCATAAGTACACCAATCGTCCCTATTGTTTCTTTTTTTATTTTTCTTATAAGTATCCATGTATTCATAACTATGTTTTTATTATACCTATTATCTTGTAAGCGATTGACAAATCAAATAAGTACTAAATCCTAAATTCTGGGAGTTGAAGGCCACAAGTCATAAAATTGCCAAGTCCACTGGAGGTAGCCAATGGTTTCCCAAATGTCTCTGAGGGAAGACTGAAGCCCCCATGCCACCTTTGACAGATTCACATTACAACCGTGCAACTCACTTAATGACTGCAGTGATTCCCTTAGTAACTGTGGCCAGAAAGGTCATAAAAATAGAGCAAAACTCACTTTGTAATGGAAATTTGGGGCTCAACCGTGGTCATCTGTAGAAGACAACCTGCAACAGGGCTGGAAGGGATCCTGGAGGTCTTCTAGTCTAACCCTCCGCCTAGTTCCACCTCTTGGTGGGAGGGGAGACCAGTTCATTGTCTCGGAAGGGATGTTGAGCAGCTGTTGGTGTTGGGCAACCCCTGCCTTTTTTAGCCCCAGAGAGACTTGCATAGGTTAGAAATCTCTGTCCGAAGTGACGGGGTCACCCAAGTTGGTCCCCCACCCGAAGAGGGTGAAGCCAGCAAGGCCTTGGACCCCTCCTGAGCGCCCATCCATCACTCCTCCTTGGGCAGGGCGTGTGGGGTTGGACTAGATGACCTAGAAGTTCCCTTCCAATTCTTCTGTTTTCCTGCTAGATCCCAACTGTTGGTTGCCAGCTATTGAACGCCTCTCGCTCTCCATTGCCCATTGGGGGACGAACTTGGGTGAGGGAAGGAGCAGGTCGATGGGGCTCCCTCAGGGAGAAGGCAAACTAGCCGTTTTCTTCCGCCTTCGTCTCCCTCCTGGCTCGATTCAGGTCTCTGCTTTGCATGGCGTTCATAGAAAAATAGAGTTGGAAAGGATCTTGGAGGTCATCTAGTCCAACCCCCTATTCCAAATATTAGCCTCTACCTAGGATCAAACTCACAGCCTCCTGATTGTGAAGTGCCAGCTCCCCCTATAGGCCACCAGAGCATTTTCAGGCTACAGGCAAAGATTTTGATATTATCTCCAAACTTTCCCCTCCTCAAGAGGGCAGCAGTCCCCCAAAGGCCTCTCCAAAGCCTCCTGCTGATTGGCCCAAAGTCACTCAGCTGTCTTTCCTGCCTAAGGTGGGACTAGAACTCACCGTCTCCCAGTTTCCGCTGTGCTTTTTGCAAAGAAAAGCCTTTGTTGAACAAGGCAAATCGTTCCTTCTGCTGACCTCTTTTTTCATTGGAAGGAGAGTTGAGTCCATGGGGAGAAATGGATACACGAGCTGAATGTTGACTAAAGGGAAAACTCGAAAAGATGGAAAGAAGAGGAGATAGGATAGGAAAACAACAACAACCCCGATGAATAAATGTACCCAGAAGAGGCGAATGGAGTCAAGAGAAGAAAAGGAGTTGGTTGAGGAGGGTTTGGTCAGCTGGAGAATAAATAGGATTAAGTCACAACACAACCCCACGTGGGGATGCAGAAATGGATCCAGAGGAAGGGAAGAGTGTGACAGTTGGGGTTGCGTGAGGTTGATGAGACTGTCAGGCAAAGACAGAGGAGGAGGTGGGAGAAGAAAAGGCCAGGCGAAAGAGCAGCAGCCACAGACGGGATTCATCTAAATTCATTTAACGGATTTCTTTTTTTTTTCTTTAACCTCCAGCCTATCATTTTGTTGAGCCTGAGTTTTCTTTTGCACTTTGCATGAAGTTGCTTATCGTGAAAGAGGGTAACAAAAAGGGCAGGCATTGAAAAGCTCTCTTGGGGTCAGAATAACAGAATTAAAAAAAAGTTGGAAGGGACCTTGGAGGTCTTCTAGTCCAACCCCCTGCTCAGAACAGGATACCTTATTCCATCCTTGAGAAATGGCTGTCTGG
>JAUCBL010001133.1:0-22892 GCA_033807585.1 Hydrophis major | reverse complement strand
ATCCGAACCGATCGGCCACCGGAAGGGGAGGAGCAACCCTATCCGGATAGGGAGGAGAAATCCCATCCGAAACCACAGGTCCTTGCTGAGACAGCTGCTACAGGGGCCGAACACGTAGAAGGGGAGGAGAAAATCCCGAAGGAGTATTGGGACTTAAGAGAGGTTTTTAGTGAAGAGGCTTCCGACGAGCTCCCCCCTCATCAATCAACCGATTGTAGTATTGAATTCCTGCCGGGGGTGATACTCCCAAAACCAAAGCTGTATCCGATGACACTGGAACTGGAGGAATTGAGGGCATTTATCGACAAGAACTTGAAACGGGGTTTCATCACGCCTGCCAGACCTCGAGTGGCGGCCCCTGTGATGTTCCGCGAGAAGAAAGATGGCTCCAAACATCTGGTAGTTGACTATAGAAACCTGAATGCAGTGTCCGTAGAGAACATGTACCCACTCCCTCTGATGAAAGACATGTTAGCCCACCTGGCAAAGGGGAAGATTTTCACAAAGCTGGACTTGAGGGAGGCGTACTACCGAATCCGGATTAAGGAGGGAGATGAGTGGAAGACTGCGTTCAACTGCCCAATGGGTTGTTTCCAGTTCAACGCTCTCCCTTTCGGCCTACAGGGGGCACCTGCTGTTTTCATGCAAATGATCAATCAAGTGCTTCACGAACATTTATAGAAAGGTGTTTTGGTATACCTTGATGATATTCTTATCTACACAGAGACTAGAGACGAACATGTGAAACTGGTATGCTCTGTGTTGCACAAACTGAGGGCCGCTAAATTGTACGCCAAACTATCCAAATGTGAGTTCCATCAAGAAAAATTCGACTACTTGGGATATCGTATCTCCCCCGAGGGCATTGAGATGGACCCGAGAAAGTGCGAGCCATTTTGGACTGGGCCCCACTGAGAACTCGTAAACAGCTTCAAAGTTTTCTGGGATTTGCCAACTTTTATCGGCAATTCATCCCGTCTTTTGCAAAAATAGCCATGCCCATCACCAACCTCCTGAAAACAAAGGGAGAATTGAAACCAAAGCCCAGCCAAACATTGAATTGGACCATGGAGTGCCAAGCTGCATTTGAAAAACTTAAGAGACTTTTTGCTGCAAAACCAATACTGAAACACCCAGACATGGATGCCCCTTTTGTGATCCAAGCTGATGTGAGCGATGTAGCTGTGGGGGCGGTCTTACTTCAATCAAACGAGAAGGGGACACTACAACCATGCGCTTACACTTCTCGTAAATTCACTGAAAGGAGATGGGCCATTTGGGAGAAAGAAGCGTTTGCAGTCTGTTGGGCCTTATTAACTTGGAGGCATTTTTTGGAAGGAGCGAAACACCCATTTGAAGTGTGGACTGACCATAAAAATCTAGAAGCTTTAAAAACCCCTCGGAAGCTATCCCCTAAACAAGTTAGATGGGCTCAGTTCTTCAAGCGATTCAACTTCTCCTTGAAATATATCCCAGGGGGAAAAAAATTTATGGCAGATGCTTTGTCTAGAATGCCTCAATACAACAGTATCCATAAAGAAGTGTTAAGGCCAATCGTGTCCACTACACAACTGGCTGCCCCTGTAGTTACCCGCGCACAAAAAAGAAACCAGGAGAGGGATCTGTCCACTGATCTGATAGAACAGTTTAAGGAGGCTTTGAAGACGGATGAGTGATTTCTGGCAAATGCGAATAACTGCACCGTTCGAGATGGCCTAGCCTGGATGGGGGTGAAATTGTATGTACCTCAAAACCTGAGAAGCCACATATTGCAGCAAACTCATGATTCCAAAGTGGCTGGTCATTTTGGGTTTTTGAAGACCCTACATTTGGTGAAATGACAGTTTTGGTGGCCTTCGTTGAAAAAAGACATTGAGACTTATGTGGCGAGTTGTCCGATTTGCGCCTCAGCAAAAAGACCTCCTGGTAAGCCACCAGGACTGCTGCAAAATGTGGCCAGACCAACTGCTCCTTGGAAGGAAATTTCCGTGGATTTTATAGTAGATCTACCTGAGAGCAGTGGATACACAGTCATTTGGGTGGTGACTGACTTGGTTTCCAAACAAGCCCACTTCATCCCTTGCTTAAAGATCCCTTCGGCAAGGTCATTGGCCAGACTGTTCATTCTTCATGTCTACAGATTTCATGGTGAACCTGAACGTGTAGTTTCTGATCGAGGAGTCCAATTTACCTCGAATTTCTGGAGGGAATATTTGAAGTTAATAGGCTCCACCCAAAGCTTAAGCTCCGCCCACCATCCTCAAACTAATGGAGCCTGCGAGAGAACTAACGGGGTGTCAGAGCAATACCTCCGATGCTACATAAATTATCAGCAAGACAACTGGGTGGATCTATTACCTTTTGCGGAGGTGGCATATAACTCTGTTCACAGTAGGTGGCATATAATAACTCTGTTCAAAATAGCAACGGGGCAAGATTTTGTGCCCATACCTGAACTGCCCGGTGAAAAACCAAGTGTCCAGTCACTGAGTGATTGGTTATCTTAACTTCAACTTAATTGGCCGGTCGCCCGTAAAGCTTTGGACGAGGCGCACCAATCTCATAAGAAATTTGCTGACAGAAAGCGAGCCCCGCAAATGTCGTATCAAGTGGGCGATAAAGTATTTCTCTCGACCAAGTATTTGCAGACTACCCAAAAATCAAAGAAGTTGGGTCCTAAGTATGTGGGACCTTTCCCCATTGAGAGGATTAAAAATCCTGTGACTGTTCAACTGACTTTACCGAAGACTCTTCGTCGTATTCATCCAGTTTTCCACGTTAGTTTGTTGAAACCAGAACGTACCTGTACCTTGAGACCGACCCAATCTGATCCCCCGGTACCATTGTTAATTGAGGGTGAACAACATTTCGAAATTAAAGAAATTTTAGACTCTAGAAAATGGAGGGGTCGTACCCAATACCTGGTAACTTGGAAACATTTTCCTCCGTCCCATTCTGAGTGGGTAAATGAAAAGGACCTTAGAGCTCCTGAACTATTAAAGAAATTTTATGCCAAATATCCTGATAAGCCATAGAAATGTATAACAATGTTAACATGTAATTATGTTGTTTTTTTTTAGGGACTTATGTCGATGAGGACGGCATCTGAAGTGAGCAGGTCCTTGGTTTTCCTGAAGGCGGCTTCCTCACGTTTTCCCCAAGTCCAGATAGCCGCCTTGTCCGAGAGCTTGTGCAAAGGCTCCGCCGCAGTCGCCTTTTGGGGCAGGAAAACATTGTAAAAATTAAGTAGTCCCAGAAACGCCTGCAGTTCCGTTTTAGACCTGGGTGTGGGGGCCTCTTTGATGGCTTTAATTTTGGTGTCAGTTGGGTGGATGCCATGCCGGTCTAGGAGGTACCCCAGGAATTCGACCCGCTCTGTGTAAAGTTGGCACTCTTCCCTCTTCACTTTTAGCCCAGTTTCCTTGAATTTGGTTAGCACCTCCCTTAGTCAACCCTCTAGTTCTGGCTGGTTGGCTGCCGATACCAGCACATCGTCGAAGTAGGGCACCACGCCCTTGATGCCTTGTAAGACTCTCTCCATGAGGCTCTGGAAAATTCCAGGCACCACGCTGACTCCGAACTGGAGTCGGTTACATCGGAAAGCTCCCCAGTGGGTCACTATGGTTTGCGCTTCAGCGGTTTCTTCGTCGACCAGCAGCTGCTGGTATGCTTGGGCCAGGTCAAGTTTCGCAAAAACCTTGCCTCCCCCGGTGAGTGTAGAAGATGCTGCACTACTGGGACAGGATAGGCACTTTGTTGCAAGGCGCAGTTTAGGGTGGCCTTATAGTCCCCGCAGATTCTCACCGACCCATCAGGCTTCACTGGGGTGACTATTGGGGTCTCCCACCGGGCATGGTCTATTGGTTGTAGGACCCCTTGCTTGACGAGCTTGTCAATTTGCTCGTCAATTTTAGGCCTGAGTGCAAAAGGTACCTGCCTTGGTTTTAGGCATCTCGGGGGAACGTTCGGGTCTAGGCTGAAAGAAATAGGGGGCCCTCGGTACTTGCCTAGGGTGCCATCGAACACTTCTTGGAAGTCCCATGCCAGTTGTTGCTCCCAGTCGGTCTCGGCGATGTGGTCGATGCCCGTGACTTCGATGCCGAGCGGTGCGAACCATTGAAGTCCCAATAGGCTGGGTCGGTCTCGATCCACGATTGTTAGGGGAAGCTTTGCAGTGCGTCCCTTAAATGTTACTCTGAATTGCCCGGTTCCGACTACCAGGATGTGGTTTCCCTGGGAGTCTTTAAGGATTAGTCTCTGGTTCTCCAGTCTCTTCTTTTGGATGGTAGGCACCAAGCGTTTGATTTCTTGCCAGGCGACCATGGAGAGGTAGGACCCAGAGTCCACCTCCATCCTGCATGGCTCGCCTTCAATGCCTACCTCCACGTAGAATTTTCGGGCATCGGTGGTTGATACGTGGCCAATGATGACCGTCTCATGTGTTTCCTCCTTCCGCCGGGTCTCGCCAACTCATCAGGCTCATCCGCTCCGGTCCCAATGGCTGTCGGGTGGGTGATCTCTGGTTCTGGGGGGGGGGTGCTGTACCATCTCCGTTCGCTGTGGTCCCACCGTCTGGGGCTGTAGGCTTTCTTCAGTCGGCATACGTGGGCGATGTGACCCTTTTTGTCACAGTGGCAGCAGACTGCATCGAAGAACCGGCACTCGGATCTAGGGTGGTCACCTCCGCAACCAGCACACGTGGTCCCCGACTTACGACCCCGCCGACTGCGCTGGTCATATCCTGTCTGGAGCCGGTGGATTTCCTCCTCCTCGTCCGAAGTGTCAGCCATGGTGGGTGGTGGTAGTTTCGCGGTGACTTGCTTCCGGTTGGGCCTCGATCACCCGTCCAGGGTTGTTGTTCATGGTGCGGTCCCCGGCGTCCGGTCTCCGCATGCGGTTTGCTGACTGCCGGGTGGCTTCGGCTGCGGTGGCTTCAGCGATGGCATCGATGAGGGCGATGTCACCTTTGGCCATCAGCCAACTTTGTAGGACTGGGTCCCGAAGCCCGAGCACGACTCGGTCCCGAAGGGCCTCGTCCATGTCGGAGAACCCGCATAGTCCTCCTAGGCTCCGCAGCTCTGCAACAAAGTCACTGAGGCTTTCGCCCGGCCGTTGGTCCCACCGATAAAACTCCTGCCATCTGATGAGGTGGGCATAGCGGGAGCGTAGTGTTTTTGGAGTAAGGGTTCGAGGTCGATCCAGTCCATCCCGGTGACGTCAGCGGGTTTCTCTAGGGCTTTCGCCATCTTGAATACTGTGGGCCCGCAGTGTGTCAGGAAAATGGCTCGTTTCTTCGGCCCGGTGGCATCCTTCATGTCGCTGCATTTGAGGAACATGCGGAATCTGTCCGTGTAAGATTCCCAGTCCTCGCTAGTGGGGTTGAAGGGTGCGGGTGGAGCGATGCTGGCCATCTCGTTGGTCTTGCTTCCGTCGGACACGTGCTTGCTGGGGTTCAGAATCGGGATCCCAGCTTCATCGCCAGTGTTGTGTCCATCGGGAAAGAGACCAGGAGGCGGTGACTAGGTTTCAGCTCTTTATTGGTCCCCGGAACCGACCTGGGTTCAAGGGAGAAAACAGCAGCTTTTTATTCTCAAGACATGGCGGCCGCGGCCAATGGCACCGCTTTGAATCTCCCGCGATTCAAACCTACCAATCGTGGGAGATTCTTAGCGGGCCAATCAGCGGGGCTCGCCTGACCAATCAGATCGCCCCGCACTTTGGCCAATCAAAGCGTGGGGTTTTCAAGAATGCTGATGAAGGTACAGAACAGGATCCCTCCCCACTTTTACGCAATGGCTTTGATGAGAGGAGGGAGGGGAGGAATCTTAGAATTTAAGAGGGATCTCTAATACCAGAGAAGACCGAAGGGGCCATTCAGGCCTTGGATTTTGGGTGTGTCCATGAAGCTGCCTGGTTCAAAAGGGATTAAAATGAGGATTTATTTTAAATTGTCCACCTGGAAATGGACTGAAACGAGTCTTGCAGGACTGATCTGTCCCCTTTTGAAAGAAACCTCTCAAGAGGGAAAGCGGCCATGAGAGCAGGAGGACTGGAGTCTGAAATTATGCAGGGACAATCAAGGCCTAAATCTTAGGCCAAGCCAAGAATTCTCTACATTAAGGGCTTCCTGGCTCAGGACAGGACATAATTCTGCGTTATTCCTTGTATTTTTCCATTCAGTGGACTGGTTGCCAAGGTGGCAGCTGGAAAACTCCCTGGGGAGCCAAGAGGGAGGAAGAAGGACTTGGCTCCAAGTTTCAGAGCTCCAGATTTGGACATTCATCTGTGGGAAGCAAATTGCTTTTCTTGCTGAAAGGAAACAAGGCTGAGATGTGGTGATGAAAGAATGAGCAATCCTGGCTAGTTCATGCCCAGGTTTCCTGCCCTCCTGAAAGGGCTCCCTGAAGATGGAGACCCTCAGTGGGCTGAGGGCCCCGTCCCAGAGAGCCAACCCTGCCCTGGGTCTCAGGCTGGGTCTCCTCTACACTTTTCTGGGGCACATTGGGCCATTTGGGGGGGAGTCAAGGGCCCACCCATCCCCCAAAATGGGGGAGGCAAGGGGGGGCGGTCCCAAGGCAGCAGCTGCATCAGACCAAAACAATCCCCAAAATTGGTCATCAGGAATTTGCAACCTGGGAATGAAAACCAACCTGATAGCAACCTGTCCGCCCATGAAGGTCCTGCAGTGAATATGGGAGACAACCTTCCTTCCTCCCTGGACCTTCCCCTCATCCACCCAGGGTCCCCACCCAAATTACCCCAGATAAAAAGACCCCGGTTGCAACTGGAGCCATGTGGGATCTCCTGCTTGGCCAGGATACAGAAGGTGCAATGACTCAATGGGTGGCCTTTCTTTTTGCCCATCTTCAAGGAGGTTAATACCTCTAACCCTGCACCGGTGTGAGGCTGGGGGGGGTCTTCTCTCTTCTTCCCACCCCACCCCATTCCACTGCTTTCCTGGCTGGGGGCTGGAGGGTCCCCTCGCTCTGGCAAAAAAACCCAGGGGCCTCAGGCAACAGAGCGAGGCACCCTGGAAGCAGCAACCCAGGAGAGGCAGCCGGTTGCCAGGATGGCGCCTGGCTTTGCCCCCTCCGATCCGATTCCCGGTGGTCCTGGGGGCCTTGGGAGGAGATCCTGGGGGTCCCTCTTGGAAGGAAGCCAGGGGGAAGGGGGAAAGGCTGGGGAGGGGCAGCCTTTCTTCCTTGGGGCTGTGAGAGAGGCCAGGGGTCCTGGCAAGGCTCTCTCCCCAGAGGAGGAGGACCAAGAATGTCACCCTTTTCTCCATGTTTTTATGGGGGGGATTCAAGGATGAAGTTGAGGCTTCTCCTGTCCCTCCAGCCACCTCCTGAGAAGCAGGCCAGAATCCCTTGATCCCCCATGGACCAGGGGAAGAGGCTGCCTTCAGAAGTGGGGTGGGGGCTCTGTCCCTGGAGGTCTTTTCCACTCCTTTTCATGGAATGGCCTGGGGTCTCCTGCTTGGGCAGGGGGTTGAACTAGATGACCCCCAAGGTCCCTTCCGGCTCCATTCTGATGGGATCTTAAGGGCAGGAGCCTCTTTGTCAAAAATGGCTCTGAGGACAACATGGAGTCCTCCACTTACAAACATCTGTTTGGTGACTGAAGTTACAACAGCACTGAGGAAAGTGACTTATGACCAGTCTTCACACTAACGACCATTCCAGCACCCCATGGTCATGTGACAAAAACTCAGGCGTGGATTTATGATACTTGCAGTACCTTGGGGTCATTGGGGTCACTGGAAGACTTGCTTGACGATCGCATGATTTAACTAAACACTGCACTCATTTGCTTCACAACCGAGGTAAAAAAGTTGGTAAAATGAGACAGAACTTACTTAGCAACAAAAGTTGTGGTCATAAATGGAGGATTGCCTTTATTGCCTTATAGTTCCTTGAAATTTATCTCCAGAGACATTCAGGATCTCTTTGTCAGTATATTCACCTTTCTTTTCCCCACTTCTGCTCACTTCCAGGGAGCCTGGAGTAAAGTCCTTGGTAGGACTTATTTCTGGGGCTTCCGGGGCTAGAAGCACCCCCAGAGGACTGAGGTGAACCCCCAGGTGAAGCCTTCAAGGGTTGCACTGCTGGGCTTCCCACCTTGGAGAGAAAGTGAGAGAGAGAGAGAGAGACCTTCTTTCCTCTGGTGGAGTTTGAGACGCCCCCAAACTCCTGCTTGCAACTATTTACACGGTGCAGCCACAATGAGGCTAATTTCATCAGGATGCAGGCTGACTCTCCCATGGGGCTTTTCCTCCTCCTTCTGTATCTGTTGGACTCCGGTCTCAACTAGCTCAAGCATTGGGGAAAAGAACCGGCTTTAATCAGGGGATGGAGAGAGGATGGTGGATCTCATGGAGAAGCTTCTTTCACAGGGCAGGAGCAGCTATGGGAAAGGGGCGCTAACTAGGTCTTATTGGATGAGAACTTCTAAGCAAGAGGACCTGGAGACCTCTGCCTTCTCTGGCTTGGTGGGATGGCCAATGGCTCTCATGATTGTCAAACAACATAGTTGGAGCTTGGCTCCCACACAAGCCATCTTACCACTTTTCCTATTCATTCTCTCATAGAAACACTTTTAGCTGCTCTCAATACGACTAAGGTATCAAATTCATTGGAAGTAGCTGAACAACAAATTCCTCTGAATGATTTTCGGAGTTCCCTTTAGCAAGATTTATTGAGATGGAGAGAGTTACAAGGATAAAAATCGTTCAAACATTTCCCATTGAAAAATGTAGGCGTGATTTTTTTGATTCCTGCACACTATCTAAGTTGAAATAATTAGTGTCTACTTTGAAATAAAATAAAATTTTACAATTCTTTAAATGTCACAGTGTTATGTCTTATGTTTTTACATTTGTTCTGGCTGTAAGCTGCTCCTTTGTGTTCAGGTCTGGCCTCAGAAGGATAATGTAGCACTTGGGGATGAAGATGCAAACCAGCAGACCAGCACTGGAGACCAGAATGGAGAAGACCTGCACAGCCACCATGTGTTTCCCTTTGGTGCTCAGGTAGGTGGGCACAAAAGTCACCCAGACACTGCAGAAGACCAGCATGCTGAAGGTGATCAACTTGGCTTCGTTGAAGGCCCCGGGCAGAATCCTTGCCAGGAAAGCCACCGTGAAGCAGACAGCAGCCAGGAAACCCATGTAGCTGAGGGTGATGTAGAACATGAAAACGGCCCCTTCATTGCACTGCAGGATGATCTCTCCAGGCTGGGAGTGGAGGTCAGAGTCAGGGAAAGGGGGAGAAACTCCCAGCCAGATGGAGCAGTTGAGCACTTGAACGGAAGAAGAAGACAGGATGATGGAGTTGGCCAAGCTCTTTCCCAACCATCTCTTTGCTCGGTTTCCTGGTTTTGTGGCCAGGAAGGCCAGCACCACCTTGATGGTTTTGGCCAAGAGAGAAGAAATGGCAACTGAGAAGATGATGCTGAAGACTGTTTGTCGGAGAAGGCAGGTGGCTTTCCTTGGTTGACCAATGAAGAGAGAAGGAGACAAGAAGCAAAGCAGGAGGGAGACCAGGAGGATGTAGGAGAGGTCCCGGTTGTTGGCTTTGACAAGGGGAGTTTCTCGGTATTTAATGAAGATAATTAAAACAAGGCTTGTGGTTAGGAAGAAGAGTAGGGCAAAAGAAACCAGGATGATGCCCAGAAGTTCTTCATAAGACAGGAAGGTTATAACTTTGGGGATACATTGGACTCTTTCTTTATTGGGGTATTTATCATCTGGACATTTGGTGCATTTTTCTGTATCTGAGAAAACAAAAACAAAAAAAAATGTATTTCTTTGTCCTTTGCATTTCAAGATACATTGTAAATTCTTTGGGAACAAGTGATTATCAGGAGCATTTCCAGGACGGATTTCTTCATATCTCCAGTGATAGAAAATAAGTGTATCACTTTTTTAAAAATATAGCTATGGTATATTTTTGATAGGTTATGAAATTGAAGGAAGGTTTGGACTTGAAATATTTCCTTTGTAATGTTCAGAATATTGATAGGAACCTCCATTAGTAAGGGTAAATAATGAATCAATTAATCTTTCTAGAGAAACTTACTTGCCCGGTGGCAATTCTTGTCATACTTGCATCAGAGGAGGCTGACAGATCAAGGGATTGCTCCAAACAATTTGGAATGGCCTTTGGAGCAGTGGTGATATGGGTGCAGCCAGAAACAGGAATAACTGTCCATACCACCACATTGTGCATCTCGTATATCAGAAATACCTTTTCAGTGTTCCTCAAAGGGAACGCATGTAGACTGCATTGCAATCCTCCTTTCAGGAGGTGGACCTAAAACAATTCCTCGTGTTTCAAGGAACTCAGGTGTTCCTAGAGAAGTAAATGACGAAGGAAGGATACATCCAAGCTAAAAAGAAGAAATATTTTCTCTGGCAGTAGTAAAGCTTGTCCAATCTGACACAGCCATCTGTCTCTATCCAGCCCTTCCTTCACAGTCTTTTTGCTCTTCTGTTTAGATAAGAAATGGGGCATTTTGGAAATAAACCAGAAATCAGTTCAACTTCAAAGTGTTTTTTAATTCACACTTTCATGACAATGCTCTGGATGGATCCAGTTCCACCAGGCCTTCCTTTCCTCTAGTGTCACCCACCTTTCTGAGTGGAGAAGGTCCCCTCCGGACAAGGAATGCAGTCGTAGCAGCAAACTGGCTCTCCTTCTCGAGCCTTCTTGACAAATCCAGGATGACAACTCTCCACACATTCAGATTGAGGAAAGGACTGAGCAGAAAAGAAATAAGATTGCAAAGGAAATATGTGGAAAATGGAGGTAGAAATGGATATTAGACAAAATATTAGATATTAGCCTCTGGTCTTCACTTAAGTAAGCAAAATCTCTCACTATTTCCAAATGGTTAGAGGTATAACTTCTGCAAGATTCTTCCAGTAGTTCCTCTCTTTTGCTTTTGGCATCTCACATTGCCAAAAAAAAAAAAAGGACTTTTTTAAATAGAAAAGTATGGAGATATGGAACCAGGGGTCAGATTCTACTGGTTCCGTCCAGTTCTATCAAACCAGTTGTTATGATTCTGTGCAGTTCAGAGAACCAGCAAATTGCACCACTGACTGGCCCTGCCCCTCTCTGCCCCCCCTCCCCACTGCGCCGAGTCAGTCTTTATGTGCATGCGCAGCATCGCCTGCAGCCTGCTTTTGCCCACTCACCAGTCCAGCCATTGCTGCATGCCTTCCGCTGTGGCCCTGCCTGATCTCCCTGGGTGAGTGAGGCTCTGCAAGCTCTGGGGCTTAGTCGCCTACCTGCCACTGCCGGTCACCTTTACCGCCCACCCCACTTGCCTTTTGCTGCTGCCACCTGGACCCCTAACCCCCAGCAGGTAATGCCCAGTGTTTGTGGTGAATCCAGGCAGGGAGTGAGATGCAGACTGGTGGGGACCCGAGCTACATTTCGCTGTACTGGAAGACATGTGGAGAGGCTCGTGTCCTCCTACTGTTGGGAGAGCAAGAGAGTCTTTCCCGGCACAGCTCCGGGTGGCAGAGATAAACTGGATTCAAGCTGGCTACTTCTCTGCTGCCCAGAGCCACCCATTTCCCTATTGGAGGGGAAGTTGCAAACTTTTCGCTGTGCCGGGAAAGGCTGTCTTGCTTTCCCAGCAGCAGGAGAACATGAGCCTTTCCACATGTCCGCCGGTACAGTGAAATTTAGCTGGGATTCACCGCAGGTGCTGGGCCTTACCTGCTGGGGGTTAGGGGTCCAGGTGGCAGCGGCAAAAGGCAAGTGGGTTGGGGGGGGTAAAGGTGACTGGCAGCCCGGTTGTACCCATGTCGGCAACAGGTGTCA
Organism: Hydrophis major; assembly: GCA_033807585.1. NCBI lineage: Eukaryota > Metazoa > Chordata > Lepidosauria > Squamata > Elapidae > Hydrophis > Hydrophis major. The sequence continues at coordinate 11,061 of JAUCBL010001133.1, read as the reverse complement.
TCATTTCGAAGTTGAGGGAGAATTTGGGGAAAGAGATGGAGAGTCCTGCAGTGGTTGGCACAGGACCTCCGTTGAGAAGTGGGAAAGTGGCCTTCTGGTGGTCCAACCTGGTGTTCAGGCTGGAGGCGAGCCACAGGAAGTCAGAGCACTGAGGGAAAGGGGTACTGCCAGGGGGAGCTACCCTCTCCATGCCGAATTGAGACCATTTGGGGTAGTCCTAGGAATTGGGTGAGTCGAGGCACAGCTCCTTGACTTCTTAGCTCAGGGAATGACCTTTTTCTGCAGCAGGAGGACTGCGGATGGGGGAGGTCTACCTGAGTGACTCCTCTGCTGTCTTCACCAGATTATTTGGACCCTTACAAGCAAGCACAGCTAAAGGCACTGCTGTCACATGTCAGCCCAGACCTCATGCGGCGGCTCCGTAAAGCCAACACCAAAGAAGTGGGCGATCAGGTGAACCTGTAGTGCAATGCTCACTCGGATCTCGGCCACTCCAGGTCATCCGACCTCAAAGCCCTTTAGGAGCCGACGTTCCCAGGTTTCTACTCACCTGTGCTTGGTCGCCTCCTCTTCACCTTGCTGAAGCTGCTTGCTCTGCCCCTCTCTCGCCTGGCCTAAAAAGGTGATGGTGACGGCGGGGGATAGTGAAGCGGCCTGGTCCCTGTCTTCCTGATTCTCTCTCCCACTCTGTATGTGTGTGTCTCCCTGAAAGCCGTGGCATGGCCAAGCCAGCAAGCTCTCCTTGGCGCTCTTCATTACTTTATTCATTTCTTCTTTTTGGAATCCAGACTGGCTGAACAATGATCGCCAGGCTGCGATGGAAGCATCCCTTCGGGTGACTCTTCTCCTCCTCCTCCTCCTCCTCCTCTCATAACCGGCCGCTGTGGCAGGGCTGGGAGGGTGCATGCGCACGGGGACATGCTCCTCAAGGAAATACCAAAGCACAGCAGAACCAAGTACGGGGTGGATGGATGCTCACTTGAGGAGTGAGCATCTCCCCACACAACTGCACCCTCCTGATCCATCCACAGCTGCCGGGTGCAAGAGGAGGAGGAAGAGGAGGAGGAGGAGGGTCACCCAAATGGACACTTCCACCGCATCTGGCAATCATTGTTCAGCCAGCCTGGAATCAAAAAAGAAGAAATGAAAGAAGTAGCGAAGAGCACCAAGATCTTGCTGGCTTGGCCATGCCGCAGCTTTCAGGGAGACACACACACACATTCACAGATACACAGAGAGAGAGAGAGAGTGGGGGAGGGAGAGGGGAAGATAGGGACCCAGCCGCTTCGCTATCCCCGATCGTCACCCTTACCTTCTCGCACTGCTCCATTTTGTGAACCACCTATGGTTTAGTATCTCCTTCAAACTGGTGAGAATCCCACAAGGGCTGGGGAATGTGTCACTAAGAGCTTCAGGTTTGTTTGCTCCTTGTGCCCAAACTAGCAAAGAAAAAAGGGAATTCTGTTGACCAGGGCCTTGAATTCAGATGAATTTGAATCATGATTGGGTGGAGATTCTTTTGGTCCCATTGAGAGAGAAAAGCTTCGTCCTGCTTGGGGAAAAGTGTCCCCTGAAAGGGCTGGTTCATAGTTGGGGAGGTTCTTAAAGAGACCCGACCTGGTCAGACTTATCCATGCCTCTCTTTTACACACACCCACAGAGACACACAGACACACAAAGGGAAAGAGGCAGAATGAGAGAGAGATACAGAGAGATCCAGAGAGGGGGAAAGAGAGAAAAAGAGAGGGAAAGAGTGAAATAGAGGGAATGAGAGAAGAGGAAGAGAGAGACAAGAAAGGAAAGAGAAAGAAATAAAAGAGAGAAAGGAAGCAAAAGGAAGAAAATGGATAGACAAAGAAAGGGAGAGATGGAACGACAGGACAAAGAAAGAAACAGAAAGAAAGAGATGGAGGGAGGAGAAAGTGAATGAGATATATGGATGGATAGATAAATACATGGAGGGAGGGAGGGAGAGAGAGGGAGAAAAAAGGAGAGGAAGGAAGGACACAAACCCTGGCTTCAGAAGACTCTTTGAAGCAGCACAGCAATCTAGGGCTGGGCTGCAAGGGATCTTGGAGGTCATCTAGTCCAACCCCCTGCTCCAGCAGGAGATTTTTACAGAATCAAAGAATAGCAGGGTTGGAAGGCTGTGTGCACGTGTGTGTTTGTGTGTTTGTGTTTATGGTTGTCAAAACTTCAAAACCAGGTCAAGGAGCTCTGGGGAGATCAGTCATAAATTAGAACACTTGCTAAGCAACTGGCCATTAAGCGAGGACCACTTGTATTTGGTTTGCCAGTCACATGGCCACATGGCCATGCCCATCTGGTCACGTGACCATCAAGCCACAGCCACAAATTAAGCCACGCCCACAGAACCGGTTCTTACAAAATTTGAATCCCACCCCTGGATGGAACTGAGAAAAGATTTCAGCATTAAGTGATAACAAGCTGGTTCCTTCTCATGACCCCATTAACACGCATTTCTCAGCTCTTCTCAAACCCTTAATTTTAAGTGTGATATGAGAACAATCTTGATAATTTCAGGTGAACTGAAAGCCTTGGAGCTGCTTCCTAGGAGCAGAAGGCCCATTGCTCCATCCCAGGGAGGTGAAAGGGAGGCATGGAGAGCTCTGGCCAGGTCTGGCCTCCTTAAAAGCCTCCCAGATTATGGAGCTGTCCCTTCAGGGAACATTTTTCCCCAAGCAGCACGAGAAGAAGCTTCTTTCCTCCAACGGGGCCAAAAGGATCTCCGTCCAATCACGATTCAATCCCATCCGATACAGTCCAAGCTTGGATTCAGGCCCCGGTCAGCAAAATTTCCGTCTTCGTTGCTATTCTGGGCACAAGGAGCAAACCATGAGAAGCTACTAGGGACACATTCCCCAGCCCCTTGTGAGATTCTCACCCGTTTGATGGAGACCCTTAATTGTACGTGGTCCACAAAATGGAACAATACGGAAGCCTCCCAAACAGCCTATGGGAAAAAATCTGGTTTTTATTGCCCAGATTCAGTTCTCGGTGAAGGTCAACCACCTTTGGGGAATAGCATCAGCCCTCTTGAAATGGGACCTCAGGCTTTGGAAAACAGAGGAAGGACTCCAAAGTTTCTCCTACCTTGTTGAGCACCTTTAGCCGTGAAAGGATATCTTTGTCGATAGAAAGTCTCTGTCTTACAAAATATGCCACAGCCTCCTCCCTGGGATCATTCCTGGGAAGAACGAATAAGCCCAAAATGCCCAGATCTGCTGCTACCTCTCCATTTGGGTCCATGTAGAGTTCAAATTTCGAAATATTGACAAACTCATTCTTCTCCAGGAAAGGATGGAACTAGAATGGGAACATGCAGCAATTTTTAAAGCAGAAAACTTTGTTTCTTATCCCAGATGCTTTTTCACATTTGAATCTTTCTTCTGTAGTTGTCTAATTTACAGACATGCTTCATGAGGAAAATGGGTGTTTCCACTATTTTACAAGTGAACGAAAAAAGTTCACAAAAAATTGTTGATCATATGTTGACAATATAGATTTTGACAAAATATAGTTGAACAACAGAAAAAAGGAGATTAATGAACTCCCTGAAAGCAACAGGTTGCTTATCAGAAACACGGATTTCTGGAGAAGAAAGTTGTCAGGGTAATCCTCTCCCAGGAGGCCCAGACAGGAAATCTGAGCTAGGCCCACTTCACTGTAATGCTGCACTGACAGGATTTGGGGAGTCAGATAGTACAAATCTCCCACCGACCCTTTTTTTTATTCAGCTGTAGGTGTCCTCCTCTGATCTGCTTCTTCCCCAGGCAGAATCTCTCCTCCACCCCCCAAAAGTCATTCCCTCCTATCACTGCCCTTTCTAAATGGATCGTGGGAAAGGGGGAGATATAATTTATGTGCTGTATGCAAGTCATCCTCACGTATTATTTCATTTCCTAAATATATTATGCTGATATAACTTGATCTCAGGAAAGAGTAACAAACAATGTTGTGATGTGATCAAAACCCAGTTAAGTGAGGGTGGATGGTATGATAATTAAGTGGATAAAAACTGATTTAAAAATGGTACTCAAATAATCTTTAGTTTTTATAATCTTTGTCATGAAAGTGGGAAGATAGAACATTTTGTCGTTAGGTCATCAATTTTCCTATGTTGTAATTAATATAATAGGGTTGATAAATCGCTATTATACAAGATTTATAACAATTCTCAGGCAAATATCCTTTTATGTTATTTAAACATTACCAACTTTCCAGAAAAATATTTCTGATTTCTTCCTAGAAACAACTGTATGACTAAAAAGCAGTAGAAAAGTATCTGGGTTTTAGTATTTGATAAATTACAGTATCTCATACAAGAACATTAATGATGCACTGGATGAAGGATTGTGCCAAGCTTGATAAGTATGTAAGGGACCCAGTTTGGTCTACTGGTTGTGCCCCCGAAGTAGAAAGCAAGAGGATGTGAGTTCAAGTCCCCCCTTGGTCATGAAGCAGGCTCGGGGATTGGGGGCCAGTCTCTCAGCCCAACTCAACTCACAGGGTTGTTGTTGTTGGGAAAATGAACACACAACTACTCATTGGTATTCAGCCCCCGTGGCTTCTGCAGGGAAGGGCTTTTAAGGATGGGGGATGAGTTAGTGCACTTAGTGAACTCAAACAAGGTCTCAAAGATCTGGAAATCCAACAAGATGGGGCTGCTCTTCCCAAGAATGTTTATTTAAGCAGCCTTTACAGCAACAAGATATTTATATCGAATAAACCTGCCAAGAGTCCAAAGGGAATTAACCTCCGAGAGCTGCAATGGAGTTCCCAGAGCAGTTTCAGGGGGCCAATACAAAGAAAGAGCGCCTGAGCTGAGACTGGGGCCCTGAGGACAAGGGGCCACTCGAACTGCAGACCACTCATGCAGAGGTGGTATTCAACCGGTTCTCATCGGCTCCGGTGAACTGGTGGACACCCCTGGTTGGCCACACCCCTGAACCGGGTCTCCCTATTGTCCCAGTCGCTTTCCTAGCTTTCCCTACCACGTGGTGGCTGTGGCGCAGGTCGGGCAGATGTCCCAGGGCTATTGCACATGCACACTGTGTGTGCAGCCGTGCGTGTGCTACTGATGCAGTGCGCACGTGGAGCAGTCCTGGGACATCTGCCTGTCCGCCCTCCCTCCCAGATTACGTTTTCTTCCTTCTCCCAGCAGATGCGCCTCTTCCAGCCCGGCCTGGCCCGGCCAGCCAGCAGGTGGGTGCACGGTTGTCCCGCGTCTTCTCAACCCCTTGTCGCGATATGCCTGCAGGAGCCCCTCAGGGCAGCTGAGCCGAGAGCTGCCATTCCCAGGCTTCTACTCTCCCGTGCTTGGTCGACAGCTCTTCACCTTGCCTGAAGCAGCTGGCCCTGCCCCTCACCCTCCCCTCCCTCGCCTGGCCTGAGAAGGGAAGGGGGACGGTGGGGGATAGTGAAGAGGCCGGGTCCCTATCTTCCCCCCTCTCTCTCCAACTCTCTATGTCTCTCTGTGTGTGTGAGACAGAGAGAGAGAGAGAGAGAGCAGGGGGGCAAGGGAAGAAAGAAAGAAAGAGCAAGAAAGAAAGAGGGAGAGAAAGAGAGAAAGAAAGAGAGGGAGAATGGAGAAAGTTAATGAGATACATGGATGGATAGATAAATACATGGAAGGAGGGAGGGAGGGAGATAAAAAAAAAGGAGAGGAAGGAAGGACACAAACCCTGGCTTCAGAAGACTCTTTGAAGCAACACAACAATCTAGGGCTGGCATGCAACGAATGTCGGAGGTCATCTAGTTGAACCCCTGCTCCAGCAGGAGATCCTTACAGAATCAAAGAATAGCAGGGTTAGAAAGCTCTCTCTCTCTGTGTGTGAGTGAGTGTGTGTGCATGTGTGTTTGTGTGTTTGTGTTTATGGTTGTCAAAACTCCAAAAACAGAACAAGTAGCTCTGGGGAGATCAGTCATAAATTAGAACACTTGCTATGTAACCAGCCATTAAGCGAGGACCAATTGTATTTGGTTTGCCAGTCACATGGCCCCCTGGCCAAGCCCACTCAGTCACGTGGCCACCAAGCCACGCCCATCTGGTCATGTGACCACCAAGCCATGCCCACAAATTCAAGCCATGCCCACAGAGCCAGTAGTAAAATAATTTGAATCCCACCAGTGAGTTCACAGCCTGCTATCAGGACTCAGCTATCATCTCCTATCAGGTCTCAGGGATCCACTTTGTGACGCCTCTCCTAATATCTGGGAAATACGAAACTCTTTTACGTGCAACTGCAGTTATCAGATCAGTAGGAAGGAGTTTCTCTGAATGGGGCCAAATTCTGTTCTGCTGTAATGCAAAATTATGTATTTATTTATTTAGGACATTTATATTGCCACATATTCGCACATAACTCAACATCAGGCAGACACTAACTGCCAATTGACTGTCGTTTATTTTTATTTTTCTCCATTATTATTATTATTATTATTATTATTATTATTTGTAATGCTGGTCTCTGACTGTACTAAAAGTGGACTGGATGAAGGAGGAAGCTATGTTGGAGACATTTGCCATCTTGAGTTATGTGTAAATAAATACATTTTTATGAAAACAATCTCAAAATCATACTTGACTGCAACCTGAAACTAAGTCTTGAGAGAAGACAAGGAGGAGATTATGAGAGCAGCTTCTCCAACGTACAAAATCTCTCAGTTGGACAAAGGAGGATTCAACACTCTTCCAATGATGCAAGGAGGTGTTGGGAGTAGTTAAAACCCTCCCCTCTCCTAGGAAAATGAAATATTTTAGGATATACTAAAAAGGGAGAATATATTTCCCCTAAAAAGAAAAGTAGAAACTCAGAGAGGCTGAAACTCCGCCCCTCTCCCACCTTTGCTAATGGACCATTACTCTGGCCTAGGCCAGTTTATTTTCCAAAACAAAGATCTACTCCAGGTAAAGCTATATAGGAATTGCCCAAAGCCATCACCATCATCCAGCAAAGGCTCAACCAAGCCTGGGACTAAGGACAGCCTACAGAGTTGCCCCTGAATGGGTTCCTTCTCCAAAAGGATCTCAGATTAATGGATCCATATCGGGACCCCCCCATACCTTCCACGGCTGCAGCCTTGGAGCCCCCAACCTCTTTCCTCCCTCCTTATATCCCCACCTCGATCTGGGGGAATAAGCGGCATTTATGGCCTGGGCCAGAGTCTGAATGATACTGCACCGATTAGGGTCATTTATGATTCGTTTCCTGTTTCTTTTCTCCTGGGTCTCCAGTGGGGCTTTCTGGGTGCATCTTCTGCGGCCTTTGACAGAAAAGATGTGCTTGGAAAGGGAACAGCGAAAATAATGATCTTGAAATGGATCTTCCACAAAGAAATGGGGTTCAAAGGCAACATTTGTTGGCCTTTTTTTATCAGATAACCAAGGTTCCAAATACTATGGATGTATTTGAGAAGTATGTCCTTCTTTATTGTATACGGTGCAAAATTTGTGAGGATCCAGACTTTCCCTTCAATAGGTCCTGGCAAATGCATAAGTGCCTTATGGAAAGAAAAAATTCTGTACCAGATGTTTATAAATTCTATGAAGTGAACAAAGACGTTGATTTGTCTCCACTTGGAGAGGGCCTCCCTGAGGGATGCTGTATGTCCAGTTGTTATGATTCGTTCTGATATAACCACACAAATTCCATTCCTGACAAGCATTGGAGGGAAAGTCCTCATGAAATTATCTCCATTCTCTGTGTCTGAAGCAAAGAGGCCAATCAGGGTCCATCTGAAATGGAGGAGCAGCTGGACAATTGCTGGGTATTGGAATCCTTCTTTGGGGAGCATCTGGTGGGAAAAAGGGAATCTCCTTTTATCACTCAGAGCCTCTGAAGGAATTAGAGTAGTGATCTGTAAAAGTAATGAAGAATGCTGTGTTATAATGTTATAATGTGGTCCAGATCAACTCCAAAATATTACTTATTGACAAACCCAATTTTGTTTTGATGAATATATAAGAATAGTTTGTTCCTTAGTCACGGTTTAAAATATTTAAGACAGAATATTAACAAGCTTGTCGATAAAAATGGAACGCAAAATCATATTAAACAAAAAAAACAATAAAAAATGCAATGTAAATTTCTGTGTCACCCATACAATTCCAAATATTAGATTCAAATTTGCAGATGTTAGATAAAATGTCTGGATCTAAGATATAGGGCTGTATTATATGCTATTTTTGAGTACTAAAACCTCTTTCTCAGCTTCTATATTCCAAATTCTTTGTGAAGGAATTTTTCATCTTCTTCTCTAGATGTACAAGAGCACAACTGCTAACAGAATAGTTACGAGTACATGAAATGGATACATATAAGAAAAATTAAAAGAAATAGTAGGACAGTGATGGTAGGCACATTGGTGCACTTATGCACGCCCCCTACAGACCTCTTAGGAAAGGGGTGAGGTCAATTGTAGACAGTTGTACAATCCAATAAGTGTTTAATTGAAATTTTGTCTGTTTTGGGACTATATGTCTGTTTCATCACTTTAATTTTAACCCAATAATTATATACCCTGAATTTATGCAAAGCACAAATTGTGTAAATTAACAATTATCTATGAGGGCAGGAGCTAAACTCCTTTTATCCATCCCAAAGATACTTTTCTTGGTCTGAATATTTTTTATACATAGACAGGACTATTGCCAACTTGATTCCAATTGGATAAGGCAGATATTATTGATATGTGAAAATGAACATGCTAATGGTGGACCTCAAAACCTGGATAGTTTTTCAATAGTAGAATAAGAATATTCAGTAGAATATCCTCTAGGGACCTTATGGCTCTTCAGGCCTTTAATGGTCAATTTGAAGATGTACATAATAGACTAAAACATCGTTGATACGTTCCCTAATATTCTGAAAAGTTGCTCTTGAATTCTATGAAGATATTGGATCTATTGTTCATCCCCACCACCCCACTCACTTTTCCAGATAGAGAAAAACACACAAACCTGTGGGACTTTGTAGGTGCCTACAAACATTGACATCTGGATGGAGATGTCCCTGACAGCTTCACCAATCAGAGCCAGGAGGTTGTCCTTCCTCCCACAGCCATAGTTGGGGACATTAGATTCTCCAGTGGAGAGCATGTCCAGCAAGGCATCTGAAGTGTGGAAGGTGCTTCCATAGTTGTCATGGATGTTGTAACCAAGTGTGAGATTGTGCAGGAGCTGGGAATTCTTGCTGACCATTTGAATAGCAAAAATTGATTCTAGGATATTTGTTGGAGCAGAACTCTTCCTATTGAAAAACAATATTCATGTTATTATATTCAATAGCAACAACAAATGTTTTTAAAATATATAATCCACAAACCTACTAAGCCTTAGGCCAACATTGATCCAAATCGAATGATCAATTATGCAAATGAGAGAGGCAACTACAATTGTTTCAGTCACTACTTAAACAAAGGTCATTATTCAAGTGATTAACTCAGGAATGAACTGAGGAAGGAAAATCATCTGGATTTCATTCAGGTTTTTAAAAAACTCCATCTTTCGATTTTACTCTCTTCCACAAAGTAAGGCAAAAAAAGGGAAGCCATGGAAATCAAAATCATTCAGGAAATTAGACAGGTCCTGAGGTACAAAAATAAGTGACATAAGAAGAAAAGAAGGAGAGTGTTAGAATTGCACATGGAGGGAGTGCAACTCCATCACCCTGCATGACTTACGAAGCAGAAGGTATGGAAGGAGGGCTGTTGAAAGGCCACATTATAGGTGACACATCTGTTTCGCTTGTGACCACACCAATGAGATGGTCTCCAGGCCTGTAAAAGCTGCATGGATTGTAGCCATCCTGGTGCTCCAAACTCAATGGGCATTTCCTTCTCAGCTTCCCACAGACTGATGGTGACACCAGCAGCAGCAGAAGCAGAAGCAGGAGGTCCATCATTCATGGTATTAATCAATCCAATTCCTGTTTCTAACACAAATAACAGGAACAGTTGGAAAAATGCAAAGACTCTGAGAAGTGCCAGTGGCTTTCCTGATCTAATCAAAGAATCACTCAGTTTCATCTGCAAAGGAGAGAAAAGTGCAACCAAGAGCAGAGCCTGCACCTGCTTCAAAACTTGGTCCCAGAAAGCTGCACCCAAGCAATTTATCCTTTTCTGATACAAGATCCTTTTCATGTGGCTTCAATCTGATGTCTACACCGAAGTCTAAAACTGGAGATATGGCATCACAGGTCTCAAAGGCCCAGATGGTCATAATTACAGTGAGAAGCAACTTCTCCTCTTGGGATCCAACTTTTTCTGGGCTCCATCTGCAGAGGAAAGGCTGGAATAAAACATGTTAGTAAAAATTACAGATACACCCCTGGGATCATTGTTCTGTTTTGGCTGTGGTCCTTCCTTCCTGTCAGGGCAAGTCCAGAAAGTGATGCTGGGGAAGAGAATTCAACACTCAGTAAATTGACTTCTGCTGTCCTTCAACATGGCCTCTTGTCTCCAGAGATTGCTGGGGAAGGTCACCCAGAGCTATGGTGTTTGGTGCCTTTTCTAAGTTAATGCCATTTAACTGTAGTGTTGCCTGTCTTCTAATGACAATCAGCACCGTTGATCTCTGCCCAAGGTTAAGAATAGACCCTGTTTGGAATTCTGTTTTATGTCATAATCCCATATATTGATCTTAATTGCAGCCGATTTTAAAATTGCTTGTGCCTGAAGTGAAATTTCATTTCCCATCTTTTCTAGCAATATTAATTTTGAGATAAAAGCTCATTAAGAAGCAGGAATCTATCTATTTATCCATCCATATCTATCTCTATCTCTATTTATCATCTATCTATATCTACCCATCCATATCTATCTACCTACCTACCTACCTACCTACCTACCTACCCACCTATCTACCTACCTACCATGTTTCTCACAAAATAAGGCCAGGCCTTTTTTTTTTTTGACCCCCGAATAAATGGCTAATTCGTCTTTTCAGGGGTGACTCCCCCACCTAGAGGGGCCAATATGCACGTACCTCTCCACTAGGCTGTTTCTATCATCTGACCAAAGCTCCCCCAAAGGCCAAGT
>JAUCBL010001132.1:0-22943 GCA_033807585.1 Hydrophis major | reverse complement strand
TCTATCTATCTATCATCTCTATATTTCTCTATATTTCTCTGTCTCTCATTTCTCTATCATTATCTATCTATCTATCTATCTATCTATCTATCTATCTATCTATCTATCTATCATCTCATCTCTGTCTCATTCTCTCTCTATCCCTTTCTCTCTTGTTTCTCCTCTCTCATTATCTATCTATCTATCTATCTATCTATCTATCTATCTATCTATCTATCTATCTCTATCTATCTATCTATCTATCTATCATCTCATCTCTGTCTCATTCTCTCTCTATCCCTTTCTCTCTTGTTTCTCCTCTCTCATTATCTATCTATCTATCTATCTATCTATCTATCTATCTATCTATCTATCATCTATCTATCTCTCTATCATCTATCTACAGTATATCTACCTAATATCTATTTATCTATCTCTTTTTCTCTTATTTCTCTATCTCAATCATCAATCCTCTCCATCATTATCTATCATCTACCTTCCTACCTACCTATCTAATCTCTATATCTATTTATCTATCTCATTCTCTCTCTTATTTCTTTCTCCTCTCTATCTCAATCATCTATCTATCTATCTATCTATCGTACAAATTTGGATCATGTGACTATGGAGATGCTACAATGGCTGTAAATTTGAAAAACAGAAATGGGTCACTTTTTCCAGTGCTGTGGTAACTTTGAATGGTTGTGTAAAGAAATGGTTGCAACTGAAGGATTACATATGAATGAATGAATGAATGAATGGCCATGCTCAGGTCACTGACCAATGGGCTCTTGCTGTGTTAGGAGGAGGAGGGACTGTGTGGGGCTCTTGCTGTGTAAGGCGGGACTAGAACTCACTGTCTCCTGGCGATTGGCCCAAAGTCACCCAGCTGACTCTCATGGCTAAGGTGGGACTAGAACTCACCGTCTCCTAGTGAATGGCTCCGGCACCCAGCTGGCTTTCCTGGCTAAGAGGGGGACTAGAACTCCCAGTCTCCTTCGGGAGTGGTGTCCTAGAGGGGCTCAGGTAGAGGGATGCCACCCGACATGGGTTTGGATTTGGATTCAAGATTAAGGGAATGGGCTGGGCTTCTGCAACCTGCCTCATCCACAAAAAAGTAACCAAGGTGAAAGTTAACCGACATATCAGCGATTAAGTGCTTCGCAGTTTAGTGGCGCGGAGAAGCTTGCTCGCGCTTCCTTTCTTTCATTGTTCATATTCCACTTTCTGCCCATCACAGGGGCCTCAAAAGCGCTAACAATGAGTAAAAAAGGAAACCCAACAAATTAAAAACACAGTCAGAACAAAACCTAATTAAAAGCCATTAATAAAAGAGACAGCAGCTGCCCAACTCAGCAACAAAGCAGCTTAGGCATCCAAAGTTTTCCGTGCTGTTCAGATCCCGACGATGGCCGGGGTGGGTGGGCTGCTGACTGGAAGGAACGAGAGGAGGAGAAGGAGGAAGAGGAGGAAGGAAGAGGAGGAAGGAAGGAAGGAAGGAAGGAAGGAGAAGAGGAGGAGGAGGAGGAGGAGAGGAGGAAGGAAGGAAGGAGAGGAGGAGGAGAAGGAAGGAAGGAAGGAAGGAAGGAAGGAAGGAGAGGAGGAGGAGAAGGAGGAGGAGGAGGAGGAGGAGGAGGAAGAGGAGGAAGTAAGGTAGGAGAGGAGGAGGAGAAGGAAGGAAGGAGAGGAGGAGGAGAAGGAGGAGGAGGAAGGAAGGTAGGAGAGGAGGAGGAAGAAGAGGAGGAAAGAAGGAGGAGGAAGGAAGGAAAGAAGGAGAGGAGGAGGAGAAGGAAGAGGAGGAAGGAAGAGGAGGAAGGAAGGAGAAGAGGAGGAGGAGGAGAGGAGGAGGAAGGGAGGAAGGAAGGAAGGAGAGGAGGAGGAGGAGGAAAGAAGGAGGAGGAAGGAAGGAAGGAGAGGAGGAGGAGAAGGAAGGAAGGAAGGAAGGAAGGGAGAGGAGGAGGAGGAGGAGGAAGAGGAGGAAGGAAGGTAGGAGAGGAGGAGGAGGAGGAAAGAAGGAGGAGGAAGGAAGGAAGGAGAGGAGGAGGAAGAGGAGGAAGAGAGGAAGTAAGAAAGGAAAGGAAGAGGGGGGGGAGGACGTAGCCAAACATCAGAGAAGAATCTGAGGGGTGTTTAGCACCTTTTAACTCTAGGAAAGTCCATTTTACAATCCTATGGCAGGAAGGGAGCTTGGAGGTATTCTAGTCCAGCCCACTGCCCAAGGCATGCATCTTTCTATCATCCTTCCGCTTCCCCTCCTTCCCTTCCTTCTTTCTCCTTAACACACACTCTCTCTTTCTTTCCACTTTCTTTTGCTTTCTTCCCTCCTCCCCCCTCCCCTCTTTCCTTCTTTCTCCTTAATTCTTTTCTTTCTTTCTTTCTTTCTTTCTTTCTTTCTTTCTTTCTTTCTTTCTTTCTTTCTTTCTTTCTTTCTTTCTTTCTTTCTTTCTTTCTTTCTTTCTCCCTCCTTCCTCCCTCCCTTTCTCTTTTCACTTTCTTTTCCTCCCCTCCCTCCCTCCCTCCCCTCTTGTCTGGAATGTTATAGGGTCTCCTGCTTCAGCAGTGGGCTGGACTAGAAGACCCCAGGAGGTCCCGCCCAGCTCTATTCCGACGGATTTGTTGAAGTCTTTTCTTCCTCTTCGGAGCTGGAGTTCTTGGCCTCGGTGGCTGTCCATGGGGAGGCCCCACTCAGATAATCAGAGTTGGAAGGGATCTTGTAGGTCATCTAGTCCAACCCCCCCATACCCAAGCAGGAGACCCTACACCATTTCTGACAGAGGGCCGTCCAGTCTCTTCTTGGAAGCCTCCAGGGATGAAGCTCCCACAACTTCCGAAGGCAACTTCTGTTCCAGGGGTGGATTGTTCTCCCTGTCAGAAAATTCCTCCTTATTTCCAGGTTGAATTTCTCCTGGATCCGTTTCCATCCATGATTCCTTTCCTGGCCTCCAAGTGCTTTAGAAAATAGCTTGACACCTGTTGTGTATGTATATAAGTAATAAAGTGTGAGCTTGGAGTAAGTGCAGGGTTCTGGCCCTGCACTTCTGATTGGCTGTTAAGCAGCCAGACCGAATTGGCCCGTTCCGGGGAATCCGATTGGCCCTTAACAGAGAGTTCCTATTGGTCATAAAAGCTAGCGTTCCTAGCCTGTTATTGGTTAAAACGTTACAAAGGTTGCCTATATAAGGCGAGGGTTACTGTTGTTTGATTGAGAAGTCACAATGTAAGTAAAGAGCTGAAGTTCACCGTTCAGAGGCTTGTCTCCATTCCTCACCCATTCTCACCCATTCTCCTCACCTATTCTCAAACTTAACACTGGCGACGAGGGTGGGATTTGGAGACATCTGAACCAACGAAACTTCGAAGAACACTGAGCACGTGGAAGACGACACCAACAACGGAACCATGTCCGGCGGCATCATACCACCCGCTCCATTCGATCCAACCCAAGAGGACTGGGAGTCCTACATGGATCACTTCCAAATGTTTCTAGAAACGAACAATTTAAAGGACGCCACACCAGGAAAGAAACGGGCGGTGTTCCTAACGCATTGCGGTCCAACTGTATTTAAGATGGCTAAAGCACTAGCTAAACCCCGAGAAGCAAAGGCGATGGATTGGAACGACCTCGAACCTCTCCTGCGGGGTCACTACGCCCCAACTGTGCCTACGCTGGTGAGACGGCACGAGTTTTTCCAGAGGAACCAGCGAAAGGGAGAAAGCGTGGCCGACTTCATAGCAGACCTCCGAAATTTGGGAGGCCTCTGCGAATTTGCCGACTTAGAAGAGGCACTACGAGATCGCTTAGTCCTGGGATTAGATGCATCAGGCGTGCAAAGCAAGCTGATGGCAAAAGGAGACATCAGCCTTGCCGACGCCATCGCCAAAGCCACGGCAGCAGAGGCAACCAAGAAGTCGGCTGCACAATTACGGCGGAACCGCACTCCGGTACCACCACCGGCCAGCGAAATCTCACCTAGTTCAGAAGGGTAGCTGG
Organism: Hydrophis major; assembly: GCA_033807585.1. NCBI lineage: Eukaryota > Metazoa > Chordata > Lepidosauria > Squamata > Elapidae > Hydrophis > Hydrophis major. The sequence goes on along the minus strand of JAUCBL010001132.1, from coordinate 18,973 downwards.
CAACAATGCAACTCGAGGACCTCTCTTCGTTGTCAGACAGCGACGAAGAAGGGGTCCATCGACTGCGGTCCGATCGGGACCCTCACCTGAAGCCCTTACACCCTTGTGCTGGTTGTGGAGCCAACCATGCCAGATCCGAATGCAAATTCTGCGACGCACTCTGCCAAGAGTGTGGGAAACGAGGTCACATCGGATGGGTCTGCCGCAGCTTGCCAGGAGCCAGCCAGGCCTCAAAAGGGACTATCGCCAATCGACAGGAAACCGTCCTGTACGGCGAGAGCCAGTAAACCACTCCTACAGAAAGCGAGCTTTGCAGAGAGAAGAGGCTCACCATACTATCACTATCGGTGACGCCTCAGCCTTGGACACTAAGAAAATCCGAGTCACGGTAGCCATCGAGAATCAGCCTTGCCACATGGAGGTCGACTCGGGATCGTCCCTATCGATGGTGTCGTGGAAGACACTCAAGCAACTCATCCCCACAATTCAATGTCAAGATCTATGGTTCCAACGCTTCATCCTCAAGGACTACCAGGGGAATCGAATCCCCGTCGTCGGGTCCTGCCGAGTCCGAGTCTCCTTCAAGAAGCACACAGCGTACTTATCTTTAACGGTCATTGATAGAGATAGGCCTAGCCTACTGGGTCTCCAATGGTTCGCGCCACTCGGCATTGAAGTGGCCGGCGTAAACCGAGTCGGTGGCTGTGACTGGGAGGAAGACCTTATATCTGAGTTCGGGGACGTCTTCGCGGACAGCTTAGGCGAGTACAAAGGGACCCCGATCTCATTCAGCTTAGATCCAAAAATAGCTCCCATTCGTTTGAAACCCTGTCGAGTTCCGTTCACTTTAAAACCGAAAATCGACGAACAACTCGACAAACTGATAGCTCAGGGGGTGTTGAAGCCCATCAATCACTCCCCTTGGGAAACCCCTATTGTAACACCCATCAAGCCAGATGGGTCAATCCGAATTTGTGGGGACTACTGGGCCACCTTGAACCACGCCCTGCAGCAGAACACATATCCAGTCCTGGTGGTGCAGCACCTCCTCCATTCCCTGGGGGGCGGGAAAGTTTTTGCTAAATTGGATTTAGCTCAAGCATATCAACAATTACCAGTGGATGAAAAAACGGCACAGGCCCAAACTATTGTGACGCACCGCAGTGCCTTTAAATGTACCTGGCTGCAATTCGGAGTTAGTGTAGCACCAGGGATCTTCCAGAGTCTTATGGAAAGGTTATTGCAAGGAATTAAGGGTGTGGTCCCTTATTTTGACAATGTTTTAATAGCCCCTACAAAAAAGGTTTTGCAAGACCAGTTAAAATTAGTCCTAAAAAAATTCCAAGAAGCCGGTCTTAGGGTTAAAAAAAACAAATGTAAATTATGTACTGACAGTGTTGAGTTTCTGGGGTACCCGATTGATAGCCAGGGCATTCACCCTACCGAGAGTAAGCTAAAGGTGATCAAAAACGCTCCCAGGCCACGGAACAAGGCCGATCTCCAGGCGTTCCTAGGCCTCATCAATTTTTATAATGTATTTTTACCGCACAAAGCAACCGTCGCTGAACCGTTACACCGACTGTTAGATAAAAAAGCAATGTGGTTAGGGGGTCACCGAGAAGAACAGGCGTTCTGAAATGTTAAAAAACTGCTCACATCTGACTCTGTACTCATGCAGTATAACGAGACTTTGCCGTTATTATAACCTGCGATGCATTGCCTTTTGGGGTGGGCGCCATTTTGAGCCACGTGCTGCCTAATGGGAACGAAGCCCCTGTTGCATATTTTTCAAAGACTCTTTCGAAAACAGAGCGGAACTATGGACAAATTGATAAAGAAGCCCTCGCCATTGTCTCAGCTGTGAAAAGATTTCACAAATACGTGTATGGGAGGGTTTTTACCATTGTGACTGACCACAAAACGTTGCTAGGGATAATAGCTGGAGATAAGCTGACTCCCTACATATTATCCCCTAGGATGACCCGATGGTCAGAATTCTTAGCTGCTTATAATTATCGGTTGCAATATCGGCCGGGGAAGGCCATTCCCCACGCCAACGCATTGAGCCGAGCACCGCTTCTAGAGACTCTCGACGATCCAGCACCAACGGTAACCACGTTGCAAATCGAGGCACTCAACTCGCTGCCACTGACTGCTCGAGACATCGCGAGAGAAACCAAGCATGACCAACCCTAGCACGAGTCCTGAGTTGGGTAGAACGCGGATGGCCATTGGACCAAGTATCAGATGACTTCACACTGTTTAAGTCTAGGCAGACTGAACTCTTCTCCCAGAAGGGCTGTATCATCTGGGGCGATAGAGTCGTTATCCCAGAGCGGCTCCGTAAAATGTTGCTGAGAACGTTGCACGAGGGCCACCCCGGCATCGTGCGAATGAAAGCACTTGCACGAAGCTACGCATGGTGGCTGGGCATTGCCAAGCAAATCGAACAGTGGGTTAAAGCTTGCCCCCGGTGCCAAGAAGTCAGCAACGCCCCACCAAAAGCCATGCCTACTGAATGGGAGACACCTCGCGGACCCTGGTCCCGAATTCACCTGGATTTCGCGGGACCAACCAAGGGCCACACCTTTCTGCTTACAGTCGATGCCTACTCAAATTTGCTCAAAATTCATCATATGACGACTACGACCTCTGAGGCAGTCATCAAGGTTCTCAACAGACTCTTTGCAACCCACGGACTACCAGATGTCCTGGTGTCCGATAACGGGCCACAGTTTACTGCACTAGTGTTCGAGCAGTATCTCGCTGATCGCGGCATCTGCCATGCGCTCACCTCGCCTGCGCATCCTGCGACCAATGGCCGAGCAGAACGCATGGTCCAATTTGTGAAGAGAACCTTGCAAAAAGTAGACTACGACAACATTGACGACAAGGTCAATCAAATCCTCTTCTTGCAACACATCACCCCACATAGCGTCACTGGCAGAACTCCCGCCGAACTGCTTATGGGACGAAGGCTCTGCTCCCACCTCGACCGGTTGCACCCTGCTTATGAACCGGAGAAACCACTAGGATCCAGTGGCCGCTGTCACACCTTCCAGGTAGGAGACCTCGTGTATGCAAAGAACTTATCGGGCGACCCGTTGTGGGTGGAAGCGACAGTAGTACGTGTAACCGGCCCCAGATCCTACCTTGTGCAATGCCTTGACAATAAACTTTGGAAACGGCATATCGACCAATTACGGTCACGACTTGCAGCAGCCAGTCTGCAACTCCCCTACGACCAAACTGGGGGGGGGGGAGGTACGGAAGATATGGAAATCCTAGAGAACCCGCTTGAAGGAAACGACGATTTAAATGTAACTCAAGAAGCGGAGCTGGAGGGAGAAACGTTTGCGCCTCAGGGAATTGCGGAAAATGTGGGCAATGGCGTGAAAGTGAACTCTGAACCAGAGGCAGCCCCACCACCGAGCGGCGATCTACCTCAGCTGGATTGCAACCAGCCAATACAAAGGAAATCCAAAAGACTGAAAAAACAACCGTCCTATTTAAGGGACTATGACTTGGACTAAGGAACCAGGGAGAAGGGGTGCTGTGTATGTATATAAGTAATAAAGTGTGAGCTTGGAGTAAGTGCAGGGTTCTGGCCCTGCACTTCTGATTGGCTGTTAAGCGGCCAGACCGAATTGGCCCGTTCCGGGGAATCCGATTGGCCCTTAACAGAGAGTTCCTATTGGTCATAAAAGCTAGCGTTCCTAGCCTGTTATTGGTTAAAACGTTACAAGGGTTGCCTATATAAGGCGAGGGTTACTGTTGTTTGATTGAGAAGTCACAATGTAAGTAAAGAGCTGAAGTTCACCATTCAGAGGCTTGTCTCCATTCCTCACCCATTCTCACCCATTCTCCTCACCTATTCTCAAACTTAACACTGGCGATGAGGGTGGGATTTGGAGACATCTGGCTTGACCCCCTTCCTCCTCCCTGTGGCAGCTGCTCAACTATTGGAAGATGCTCTCCTGTCTCCCCTGGTCCTTCTCTTCCCTGGACTAGCCAGGCCCAGTTCCTGCAACCGTTCTTCGTATATGATAGCAGAATAAGAGAATCACACAGTGGGAAGAAACCTTGAAGGTCTTCCAGCCAACCCCCTGCTTAGGCAGGAAATCCTATATCATTTCAGATGAGTGACTGTCCAGTCTCTTCTTAAAAACCTCCAGGGATGGAAACACCCACAACTTCTAGAGGCAAGTTGTTCCACTGATTCTAACAATTATTCTAACTGTCAGAAAGTTTCTCCTTATTTCCAGGTTAAATCTCTCCTTGTTCAATTTCCATCCATTATTCCTTGTTTGGCCTTCGGGTGCTTTAGAAAATAGCTTGACCCCTTCCTCCTCCTCCCTGTGGCAGCCCCTCAAATATTGGAAGATGCTCTCCTGTCTCCCCTGGTCCTTCTCTTCACCAGACTAGCCAGGCCCAGTTCCTGCAACTGTTCATTGTATGTTTGAGCCTCCAGTCCCCTCATCTTCCTGGTTGCTCTTCTCTGCACTTTTTCTAGAGTCTCAACCTCTTTTTTTGTAATGTGGTGACCAAAACTGGATGCAGGACTCCAGCTGAGGCCTTACTCAGGCTTTACAGAGTGGTATTAGGACTTCACTTCAGAGGAATCCAGCTCTGGACCAAGATTTAATTGAGATAAATTGCCCAGTTCCTGGAACATTCCAGCTGCCCGGCTAACCTCAATAACCAGCTCCCCGTTTAGTTGTGTGTTGCTACCAAGGACTGCGGGTGGGGTGTGTGTGGGGGGGGGGGGGTGGAAGCAGGAAATCACAGAGCAGTCCCAGGTTGCTGCAAACTCGCACCGCCAGCACAAGGACGACGATGATGACGGCAGTAGCGGTGATGCCGCAGGAGAGAGACCCAGTGTGTAATTTAATGGGGGGAAGCGAAGGCTCTGTGTGTGTGTGTGTGTGTGTGTGTTACGATTGCGCCATTTAAAGAAACATTATCTGTTAGGGAGGCACTTTCTCTCTCTTTCAAGTGCTCCAGTAATGACACCAGAGCAAGAGAGAGAGGAGGAGCGGGGTGGCATTAAAAATTCATGCAAGGGAATATTAAAAAAATAAATAAATAACTTTTTGCTCCCTCGTTTCGGGGGCTTGAAGCAAAAAAATGGGAGGCTGGTTCGGGGGGGCGGAAGGGAGGGAAGGAGGGGGACAGCAGTGCGCCAGGGATGCTCCCCACTGGGGGTATCCCAGGTTGTGGGAGCGGAGGGGTTTTGTGGCCAATTTTGCAAGCATCTTCCCGGGGAATTTATTTCCAAGCTTGCGGGTGGGGTGGGGGGGTTTCTAGGAGCACAAGGGGAAGAAAAAATGTTCAAGAAACTTTTTGCCTTTTGGCTTCCCAGCGTTTTCCCGCAGGGGCAGGTTCTGCATTTTTCGGATCGGTCGGGGATCACAGGAACTGCCCCTCCGGCTGGTTTAATAGATAAACAGAGTTGAAAGGGACCTTGGAGGTCATCTAGTCTAGTTGGTTGCCCAAGCCTGATGTGGTGGGCTAAGAGAGATGGAGAACTGGTTCAAAGGCACCCAGCTGGCTTTCATGCCTAAGGCGGGACTAGAACTCCCAGTCTCCTGGTGATTGGCCCAAAGTCACAACTATCTTTCATGCCTAAGGCGAGACTAGAACTCCCAGTCTCCTGGTGATTGGCCCAAAGTCACCCAGCTGGCTTTCCTGCCTAAGGCGGGACTAGAACTCCCAATCTCCTGATGATTGGCCCAAAGTCACCCAGCTGGCTTTCATGCCTAAGGCGGGACTAGAACTCCCCGTCTCCTGGTGATTGGCCCAAAGTCACCCAGCTGGCTTTCATGCCTAAGGCGGGACTAGAACTCACCGTCTCCTGGTGATTGGCCCAAAGTCACAACTATCTTTCATGCCTAAGGCAAGACTAGAACTCCCAGTCTCCTGGTGATTGGCCCAAAGTCACCCAGCTGGCTTTCATGCCTAAGGCGGGACTAGAACTCACCGTCTCCTGGTGATTGGCCCAAAGTCACCCAGCTGGCTTTCATGCCTAAGGCGGGACTAGAACTCCCAGTCTCCTGGTGATTGGCCCAAAGACACCCAGCTGGCTTTCATGCCTAAGGCGGGACTAGAACTCACCGTCTCCTGGTGATTGGCCCAAAGACACCCAGCTGGCTTTCATTCCTAAGACGGGACTAGAACTCACCGTCTCCTGGTGATTGGCCCAAAGTCACCCAGAGGGCTTTTATGGCTAAGGCGGGACTAGAACTCACTGTCTCCTGGTGATTGGCCCAAAGACACCCAGCTGGTTTCATGCCTAAGGCGGGACTGGAACTCACCGTCTCCTGGTGATTGGCCCAAAGACACCCAGCTGGCTTTCATGCCTAAGATGGGACTAGAACTCCCAGTCTCCTGATGATTAACCCAAAATCACCCAGCTGGCTTTCATGCCTAAGGCGGGATTAGAACTCCCCGTCTCCTGGTGATTGGCCCAAAGACACCCAGCTGGCTTTCATGCCTAAGGCGGCACTAGAACTCACCGTCTCCTGGTGATTGGCCCAAAGTCACCCAGAGGGCTTTTATGGCTAAGGCGGGACTAGAACTCCCAGTCTCCTGGTTTGTAGGCCAGCATTTTCATCACCACACCAATCTGGCTCTCTTTGTTCAAGTCACTTTTTGACTCCTGGCAACCTGCATTTTTTCTTGGCAAGGGTTTTCAGAAGCGATTTGCTATTGCTTCCTTCCCAGGGCTGAGGTGGAGTAACTGGCCCAAAGTTGGCCAGTAGGCTTTGCGCCAAAGGCAGGAATAGAACTCACAGACTTCTGGGGTCTAGTCCTATGCCTTCACCACGACATCAAACTGTCTTTTTACTACAGATCAGCACATCCGGAGGAGGAGGAGGAGGTGGAAGAGAAGGAGGAGAAGGAGAAAATGAAGGTGGGAGAGAAGGAAAAGGAGGAGGAGGAGGAGGAGGACAAGAAGATGGAGAAAATGAAGGAGGAGAAGGAGAAGAGGAGGAGGAGATGAAGGAAGGGGAGAAGGAGAAGAGGGAGAAGGAGAAGTAGAAAAAGAGGAGGAGGAGGAGAAAAGAAAAGGAGGTGGAGAAGAAGGAGGAGGAGGAGGAGATGAAGGAAGGGGAGAAGGAGAAGAGGGAGAAGGAGAAGTAGAAAAAGAGGAGGAGGAGGAGAAAAGAAAAGGAGGTGGAGAAGAAGAAAGAGGAGGAGAAGGAGGACAAGAAGATGGAGAAAATGAAGGAGGAGAAGGAGAAGGAGAAGAGGGAGAAGGAGAAGAAGAAGAAGAAGAAGAAGAAGAAGAAGAAGAAGAAGAAGAAGAAGAAGAAGAAGAAGAAGAAGAAGAAGAAGAAGAAGAAGAAGAAGAAGAAACAACAACAAGAACAACAACAAGAACAAGAACAAGAACAACAACAACATTCTGCGCCAGCCATGTGCAGGCAGTGTGATGTGGACAAGGGACCAATGACACATGGATTGTGTGATGGGACCGGAAGGGGGTTTGCTGGAAGAAGAGAGAGGAGACCTACAGGCGGAACTCAATCCACTCCATTTTTAAAACCCTTTTGCTTCCAGACCCATCGTTCCCCCACTTGCTCTGCCCAGGAAGAGGCTTGATCTGGCTTTGGAAGAGGGGAGTCCACTTATTCCCCAAAGCCCCCCAAAGGCAGGAGAAGAAGCAACGGATGGAAACTCATCAAGGAGAGAAGCAACCTGGAACTAAGGAGGATAATTAGCCAGTGGAACAGCCTGCCACCAGTGCTCCAACACTGGAGGTTTTTAAGAAGAGACCGGACGGCCACTTGACTGTGATTGTAGAGGGTCTCCTGCTTGTGGGGTGGGAATTGGACTAGATCTCCTATACTTCCAACTCTGTTACTCTGCAAAATACCTCCAAGGTCCCTTCCAGCTCTATTCGGATCGAAATGGTCTTGGGCCATGATGGCGAACCTATGTTATGCGTGCCACAGGTGGCAAGGAGAGCCATTTGTGCTGACATGCAGCCGCAGGCAAACTTACCTCACTTTGCATGCGCACAGTTGATTTTCGGCCGGTTTGAGGCCTTTTTCAGCCTCCCAGAGGCTTCAGGAAGGCTTCTGCAGGCTTTTCAGGATGAAAACTAGGCCCGTTTCATCACTTCCTGTTTTTTCCCCGAAAATACTGGAAGTGATGAAACGGGCCTAGTTTTCGGCCTGCAAAGCTTGCAGAAGCCTTCCTGAAGCCTTTGGGAGGCTGAAAACTAGCTGCCAGGCACAGTGCAGGTAAGGGGGTGACAGGTGGGTGGGGACTGTGCCCGCATGTGCAGGGGGCTTGGAGGGGCACATGCATTGCCTTCTGGGTGGCTGGCATGTGAGCGTGCTCAAGCGCCTGTACAATTTTTGGCACAGGAGCCCCAAAAGGTTAGCCAGCACTGGTCTAGGGTCTCCTGCTTGAGCAGGGGGCTGGACTAGAAGACCTCCGAGGTCCCTTCCAGCTCTGTTCCGATGGATTGATCATGTCCACGCTGAGCTGGAGGCAGTGGAGGTGCAGCGCTGGGGGTGTGTGTGTGGAAGGTTGTAGATCCTCCTTCCTCTCCGCCTGGAGCCGATCGGATCCCGAGGTTTCAGCTTGCACCAGGCGAGATGCTCAAGTTACTGGCGTCTCTGCGCCTGAATGATGTGCCGTCTGGGCTACAAAGAGGAAGGGAGGAAATGTAAGTGAGCCAGAGGATAAATTCCTCTTCCTCTCAAGGACTCGCCGCAGCCAGGAGGAAGCGCGGGGCAGTGGAGGAGCTGAGAAAGCACGGAAGGGACCTTGGAGGTCTTCTAGCCCAACCCCTGGCTCAGCAGGAGACACGAGGCCGGTGTTTTTTTCAACCTGAGCCATGTGAAGATGGGTGGGCTTCAACTCCCAGAATTCCCCAGGCAGCATTGGGGAAATTGCCTCCCCTTCCCCATCCATTTACTTCCTTTTGTTCTTTCCTTTCCCTTCCTTTGTTTCTTCCTTCCTTCCTTCCTCCCTCTTCCTTCCTCCCACCCTTTCTCTCTTCTATTCTTCTCTCTTCCTTCCTTCCCCCACCCTCTCTTCTTTCTCCCTCCCTCCCTCCTCTCCTTCCTTCTTTCCTCCTCCCTCCCTCCCTCCCTGGGGAATTCTGGGTGTTGAAGTCCGCCCATCTTCAAGTTGCTCTCAGGTTGAGAAACCTTGCTCCACAGCGTTTGAGACTTACTTTCTGGAATTACTATCTTGGCCCTGGGGGTTTGGTGGGAGCCTGGAAATGCTGCTTCCTTGGCAAACTGGGTTGCCAGAACCTTGACTTATAACAGTTCATTTAGTGACTGATTAAAGTTACAACAGTACTGTCATCTGTGCTAAAAGGGAGTGAAATTTCTGGTGAGGAGGACGATGACTGCTCCCTGAACTTGGTTTTCTGCTTGCAGACATTTCATGAACCAACTAGATAACATTATCAGTGCTAGATGGGAGGGAGGTTTGTGGAGAGGGAGGGAGGGAGGAGGAGGACTGTGAGGTCCTTGAGGCTCTCTGAGCTTGGTGGTTTTCTTGCAGATGTTTCACGACCGAATTAGGTAATATCACCAGTGCTAGAAGGGACTTAGCTCTCTCTTTATAAAGTACTTTGCGCTGTCCCTGTGTTTGTGAGAGTGGTCTTGCCAGTTTCTAGACCAGACTGTGGTTGAATGTTAGCTTTTTGGCTCATTTTATAGTCCCTTGATCGGGATCCGATTTGCTTCTGGATTGCTGTGGTCTGGTTGGAATCCCCAGCCTCTCTGGATGTTGACACTTTTAAACCCCATGGCTCACGATTCTGCTTTGGTTAGCAGCAATTCCTGAAATAAGGAGCCCAACATCATTCAGCTGAACAGAGTTGGAAGGGACCTTGTAGGTCATCTAGTCCAACCCCCCACCCAAGCAGGAGACCCTTCCCCATTTCTGACAAATGGCAGTCCAGTCTCTTCTTGAAAGCCTCCAGGGATGAAGTTCCCACAACTTCTGAAGGCAACTTCTGTTCCAGGGGTGGATTGTTCTCCCTGTCAGAAAGTTTCTCCTTATTTCCAGGTTGAATCTCTCCTTGGTCAGTTTCCATCCATTATTACTCCTTGTCTGGCCTTCAGGTGCCTTGGAAAATAGTTTTACCCCTTCCTCCTCTCTGGGGCAGCCCCTCAAATACTGGAAGACCGCTATCATGCCTCCCCTGGTCCTTGTCTTCCCTAGACTAGCCAGGCCCAGTTCCTGCAACCGTTCTTTTTATTTAGCATAGAATAACAGATTAGGAAGGGACCTTGTAGGTCATCTAGTCCAACCCCCGCCCAAGCATTCCTGCACCATTTCTGACAGATGGCCATCCAGTCTCCCCTCCAATACTGGAAGATGCTCTCCTGTCTCCCCTGGTCCTTCTCTTCCCTAGACTAGCCAGGCCCAGGAAGGAAGGAAGGAAGGAAGGAAGGAAGGAAGGAAAGGAGGAAGGAAAGGAGGAAGGGAGGAAGGAAGGAAGGGAGGATGGAAGGAAGGAAGGAAGGAAGGAAAGAAGGAAGGAAGGAAGGAAAGAAGGAAGGAAGGAAGGAAGGAAGGAAGGAAGGAAGGAAGGAAGGAAGGAAGGAAGGAAGGAAGGAAGGAAAGGAGGAAGGGAGGAAGGAAGGAAGGAAGGACTATGGAGTCCTTCCTGCTCTCTGAGGAACTTGGTTGCTTTCTTGCAGATGTTTCATGTCCCAACTCGGTAACTTCATCAGTGTTAGAAGGGAGGAGGAGGAGGAACTGGGGAGTCTTTGGTGCTCTCTGAGCTTGGTGCAGTGGTGGGATTCCAATCATTTAACCACTACTTCTCTGCCCTAATGATTTCTTCCAATAACCAGTACACCAAACTGCTCAGAAAGTTAACAACCGCTTCTCGGTTGCTTAGCCACCGGTGCGAACTGGCTGAATTCTACCACTCTGCCAAAGTTGGATTCCTTGGCTTTGAAGAACTGTGTCCGTCGTTCAACACAAGGCAGCCAAGCGATGCTGCAGAAGCCTCCTCTCTCCCATCCCTTCCCCCCCCCCCCCCCGGTGTCAATCATTCTCTTGAAACTGCTGGCCTGACAATTCCAAAAAGTGGATATGAAATATATATACACATATATATAAATTTCAAACCAACATTAAGGTGATGAATAATTCAGGAAGCTCTTAACTATGACCAGCAATTTAAATTATTGGATTGTTTAAATTACTGACCTGTTTAAAATATAGGTTGGGAGACGTTTCCTCCTCCAGAACTGGGTTGCAATGAACGGTGGGCATCTCCCTCTCAAAGCTCAAGAGCCCAACAGTCATGGGACCAATGGAAGTTGAATTGCAATGGCTTCTCCTCTGGGTAGGCAGGAGTCAGCCTTTGCAGGAACCAAGCTCCTCCTCCTCCTCCTCCTTCTTTTACTCCTTCTCCATCTCCTCCTCCTCCTTTTCCTTCTTTTACTCCTTCTCCACCCTCCTCCTCTTTTTCCTCCTCCTCCTTCTCCTTCTTCTCCTCCTCCTTTTCCTTCTCCATCTCCTCCTCCATCTTCTCTACCTCCTTCCCCTCCTCTTCTTCTTCCTTCTCCATCTCCTCCTCCTCCTTTTCCTTCTCTTCCCCCTCCATCTCCACCTTCTCCTCCTCCTCTTTTTCCTCCTCCTCCATTTTTCTCCATCTCCTCCTCCTCCTTTTCCTTCTTTTACTCCTTCTCCACCTTCTCCTCCTCCTCTTTTTCCTCCTCTTCCTCCTCCTCCATTTTTCTCCATCTCCTCCTCCTCCTCCTCCTTTTCCTTCTCCATCTCCTCCTCCATCTCCTCTACCTCCTTCCCCTCCTCTTCTTCTTCCTTCTCCATCTCCTCCTCCATCTTCTCCTTCGTATCCTTCTCCTCCTTTTTCTCCTCCTTCTCCTTCTCCTCTTCCCTGTCTGCTCTTCCTCCTCCTTCTCCTCCTCCCTTAACATTATTCCCGTGCTGTGGCAGGCTCCGCTGGTCAGTATGTCTGGGAACCAAGTCTTTCCATCACCCAAATCCATTTCCATGAACCCACAATTGGACTCTGTCTCCTTTTTTTTTTTTTTCCTGACCCTGGCAATTTAATTATTCCCCCTAATCTGATCTTCTCCTCCTTCTTTGGACTTGACTGACGTGCCACTCCATATTTCACTGGGAAACCTGCCCGCCACAACCCATGTCACCGGGAATTAATTTTTGTAAGACAATGTTTATATTAACCGCTGCTTTATTGACTTCTGTTGCAGGAGTCAATAGCAGGATTTATGACCCCAGTGGGGGGACTCCAGTTGACCTCAGCTTCCTCTTGGGTCAATATTCCTGCCCGCGGTCAATAAATTTAGACACTGACCTCAGCGAGAAGTCAATTGCATCTACATATTTGGAGAGGGTGCGAAGGTTAGGGGAGAAGCAACGCCATGGCTTGGGAATAAGCTGAAGACCAGATTAACAGATAATCAGTTGGAAGGGACCTTGTAGGTCATCTAGTTCAATCACCCCCTGCCCAAGCAGGAGACCCTACACCATTCCTGACAGATGGCAGTCCAGTCTCTTCTTGAAAGTCTCCAGTGATGAAGCTTCAATGGAACTTCTGTTCCATGGGTTGATGGTTCTCACTGTCAGAAAGTTTCTCCTTATTTCCAGGTTGAATCTCCCCTTGTTCAGTTTCCATCCATTGTTCCTTGTCTGGCCTTCAGATGCTTGGAAAATAGCTTGATCCCTTCCTCCTCTCTGGGGCAGCCCCTCAAATATTGGAAGATGCTCTCCTGCCTCCCCTGGTCCTTCTCTTCCCTGGACTAGCCAGGCCCAGTTCCTACAACTGTTCATTGTATGTTTGAGCATCCAATCCCCTCATCATCCTGGTTGCTCTTCTCTGCACTTTTTCTAGAGTCTCAACCTCTTTTTTATAGTGTGGTGACCAAAACTGGATGCAGGACTCTAGGCGTGGCCTTACTCAGGCTTTATAGAGTGGTATTAGTACTTCCTTTGATCTTGATTGTATCCCTCTGTTAATGCAGTTTAGGATTGCATTGGCTTTTTGGGTTGCTGCTGCTGCACACAGGAGATCTTATCTTATAGAGCAAGTTTTTTCCCCCAAAATTTGGCCACTTTAAGACTTCAGTGAACTTCAACTCCCAGAATTCCCCAGCCAGGATGAGTTGAAGTCCACTGGTCTTAAAGTACCTAAGTTTGGAGCATCCTCTTATAGAGTAGCCCGACAGTGGCTAGCAGAGCTGGTGGCAGACTCGGGCAGTGAGGAGGTTGGGGAGGAACCTGGGCCAGTCCTGGAGTCTGAGGAGGGCTCTGCGTTGGAGGCAGAGATGGGGCCAGGGCTGTCTGACAGTTATCAGCTGCCTTTGGAGTCAAAGATCAGTGGGGAAGAAGAACAGCTGGAGCCTGTTCCCAGTGTGCGCATGCACAGAGCTGCCAGGTGAAGGGAAAAGTTAAGGAACAAGGGTCAACCCGGGAGTAAAAGGTCAGGTGGATGGTGAATAGCCCCTCCCATAGGGAATAAAGAGGAGCGAAAGGGGAGTGGTGTTTGCAGGAGACAATTAGTTTATTTAATTAGTGTGAAGATCTGTTCCTGAGTTCTTGCCAAGTATTGTCTGCTACAGTGGCGCATCTGAAAGCTATCGGCCTGGCAACTCTCCAAGCTTGAGAAAGGTCTGTAATTGGGAACTATCTTGAAAGACTATTGGCCGGGACATTGCTGGAGAACAATTCACTGTAAACTAAATAAAAGGGATTTTATTGGGACGAGGAGCTGGCTTTGTGCTGTTGGGGAAACCTGATTCAGAACAAGAGTGGACAATCCATCTCTGTGTGACATTTGATCTCATCTCAGTTCTTAGATCTGCTCTTTGGTCACCCAGGCCTTGATGCTGTTGCTTCTTCTGTTCATCCTTCTCTCCAGAGTCTCCAAAGCCCCCGAAGGCAGAATGAGAAGCAATGGGGGGAAACTCATCATGGAGAGAAGCAACCTGGAATTAAGGAGAAACTTCCTGACAGAACAATTAACCAGTGGAACTGCCTGCCACCAGAAGTTGGAGGTTGCTCCATCCCTGGAGGTTTTTAAGAAGAGACTGGACAGCCATTTCCTTGAAATTATATAGGATTTCCTGCTCAAGCAGGGAGTTGGACTAGAACAGTGGTCACCAACCAGTGGGCCGCAGCCCACTAGTGGTTGCAAATTTTGGGGGGTGATCCGCAGAGAAATGTCACCCCCAGAGCACCCTCCCAAAGCAATTAATCCAGGCTGCATGGGAACACAAGGCTGCGCCGCCCACATGGCCCATGGGAATCCTCCCCGCCCACTCATTCCTTACCTGGCAAACTTGCCTGCTAAGTTGCTATTTTCCTTTTTTTCTTTCTTTCTTTCACGACCATCGGCTGTTCTGCTGTGCAGGGAGATTTAGATTAGCTAAAAAGCAGGAAACCGTTGGATTTCCTGCTTTCTAGTTAATCTTTAGATCTTCGGCTCTGCTTTTAAGCAGACCTGAACCTTCCTTAGGAAGGAAGGTTCTATTATTCAGTACAGACTCAGGTAGCTGATGGCAGAAAGGTGAATCTGTGATTCTGTGAGCAACTCATTAAACAAATTTTCTCCTGTAGTTACTAATTGGAGTATGACACCTTTATATCTTTTAATTACATCCATTCAACTCTTATTTAAACTTCAATATATACCTTAAGTTTATGACCTTCAATACAATACATAATACATAACTTCCAATTGAATTCTGCTTGGTACATTTTTATAATACACACTATATTCTTTAAAAAAAAAAAAAAGATAGATTGTAAATATATGTAATTATAAACCCTCATTCCATTCCAGTTCAGTTTTATCATTAGTAATAATTAAAATCTTAACATCTTTAACACTTCTTTTCAATTAAATATCATACTTCCTTAAAAACACATATAATTTTCCTCATTAATTTTTCCCTTATTTCTCTTCACATGTTTTATAAATCATTAAATATACCTTTTGTTACATTTATTTATTGACAAGCATTCCACTGAATTACGATAGCTATTTTATCAGACATTTTAATCATACATTGTTTCATATTTTCTAAAATTATTTCTGCTTCTAATATAACCATACTATCTTATGTACCTTTGCAGAATCCCTGTTTCTCTATATTTTGTTTCTGTCCTTTATGACTTCTTTTCCTTTCTTCCCTCTCATCTTCTCCCTCCCCTTTATACCCTCTTGTCTCTCTACTTCTAATTCTCTCTTCTGCATTTCCCTCTTCTGTTGCTTTCTGATTTTATACATTTTTCATTCTATTTTTGGGGGGAGTTGTTTTTCCCAATCTTAAACTTTCCATTCTCTTTCCCCCCTTTCCTTCCCCCCCCCATCTAAGATTACTTGTTCATTAAAGGTGGCTTCTTCTTTGTCGCAGTCTTCTTGTTCTGCAGGCATTTCTTGTTGTTTCTCATAGTTCCAAATCTCCATTTCTAAAAACTGAAATACGAAGCCAAAAGAACCCTTTCCCTTCTTGTGCATCTTCTTTGTACTTTTTAAGTTCCATTTTCAGTTCTTCTAAAAGATTCTGTGAGCAACTCAGTCTGCCTGCCTGCTTTGCCTGATTTGGGGTAAAAGTTGCTCTTTTTTTTAATGAAAAAAAATCAATATTTACATAAATATTGATAATATTTACACACAAGCTATGCCCAGCCAGTCACATGACCCCCAAGCCACACCCCCAAATTAGGCCACACCTACAGAACCAGTTGTTAAGAAATTTGAATCACACCCCTGCCTCTGTGTGTTTGTTGGTGTGTGTTTTGTGTTTGTTTTGTGTGTGTGAGAGAGAGAGAGAGAGAGGGAGAGAGAGAGGTTGGACCAGATTTCTTTCTCTCTCTCTCTCTCTCTCTCTCTCTCTCTCTCTCCTACCAACGTTAGCAAGCCACCATCAGTCAAAATTCATATTAGTGGTTCCTGGGATTTAAAATTATGAGTTTGGTGGTCCCTGAGGTCCAAAAGGTTGGCGACCCCTGGACTAGATGACCTCCAAGGTCCCCTCCGAATATTATTCTGAAATTCTTTTTAACTAGTGGAACTGCTTGCCTCCAGAAGTTGTGGGTGATTCCATCCCTGGAGGCTTTTAAGAAGAAACTGGGAAGCTATTTGTCTGAAATGGTATAGGGCAGGGGTCTCCAACCTTGGCCCCTGGAAGCCTGGTGGACTTCAACTCCCAGAATTCCACAGCCAGCTGGCTGTGGAACTCTGGGAGTTGAAGTCCGCCAGGCTTCCAGGAGCCAAGGTTGGAGACCCCTGGTATAGGGTTTCCTGCTTGGGCTGGGGGTTAGACTAGAAGACCTCCAAGGACCCTTCTAACTCTGTTTTTTTTCCCCTTCTGCACCCACTGCCGGTTCTGCCTCAGAAAACAATACGTTTACTAGTTTGCATTTTTACAAGTTTTGCATGAAAGTTTATTATACTGCAAAATACAACTGGAAACCAAGCTGAGAGAAGAGAAGGTGTGCAAAGTACACCTTTTTTCAGTGTGACAGAATGACAAAATAAGGTTACAACCTCAAAGGTTTTCTGTACGTTTCTAGTCGGTGCTAGCCATTTCTATGACGAGAAGGTGAACCTCATTATCACAACCTAAAATCTAATTTCCATTTTCTGTTTTGAGCATACAGTCCAGAAACCATTTCCAAGCGGAAACAAAACTATACACTTCCATTTTGACCAGCACCCCTCCTCTTCCTCCTTCTCAGAAACCCCACTCCCTTGTAGCACTGAGGTTGTTCCCTGGCTGGGTCATGAAATGTCTGCAAGGAAACCACCAAGTTCAGAAAACACCAAGGATCTCACAGTCTTCCTTCTCCCTCTCCTCCTCCTTCTCCTCCTCCTCCTCATCCCAAACCTCACTCCCTTAAACACTGATAAAGTTACCCAGGTGGGTCATGAAACACCTGCAAGGAAATCACGAAGCTCAGAACCCTCCAAGGACTCTTCCTCCACCTGTTCTCCCTCCCTCCTCCCAAACCTCCCTCCCTTCCAGCACTGATGATATTACCTAGTTTGGTCATGAAATTCTGCACGGAAACCACCAAGCTCAGAGAACACAGTTCTCCTCCTTTTCCTCCTCTTCCTCTTCTCCTCCTCTTTCCTTCCTTCTTTCCTCCTCCTCTTCCTCCTCTTCCTTCTCCTCCTCCTCTTCTACCTTCCTTCCTCCTCCTCTTCCTCCTCCTCCTTCTCTCCTTCCTTCCTTCCTCCTCCTCCTCTTCTCCCCTCCCTTCCTTCCTCCTTTTCCTCCTCCTCCTCTTTTCCCCTTCCTTCCTTCCTCCTCCTCCTCCTCCTCTTCCTCCTCCTCCTCTTCTCTCCTTCCTTCCTTCTCTTCCTCCTCTTCCTCCTCTCCTTTCTTCCTTCCTTCCTCCTCCTCTTCTCCCCTTCTTCCTTCCATCCTCCCTCCCTCCCTCCTCTTCCTCCTTCCTCCTTTCCTCCCTACCTCCTCCTCCTCTTCTTTCTTTCCTTCCTCCTCCTCTTCCTCCTCCTCCTTCTCTCCTTCCTTCCTTCCTCCTCCTCCTCCTCTTCTTTCCTTCCTTCCTTCCTTCCTTCCTTCTCTTCCTCCTCCTCCTCCTCTCCTTCCTTCCTTCCTTCCTTCCTTCCTTCCTTCCTTCCTTCCTTCCTTCCTTCCTTCCTTCCTTCCTTCCTTCCTTCCTTCCTTCCTCCTCCTCCTCTTCTCCCCTTCTTCCTTCCGTCCTCCCTCCCTCCTCTTCCTCCTTCCTCCTTTCCTTCCTACCTCCTCCTCCTCCTCCTCCCCACCCAAACATCACTCCCTCATAGCACCGATGCCGTTACCTGGCTGGGTCATGAAATGTCTGCCAGCAAACCAAAGCACCAGGGACGTCTCCGTTCAACTGCACACATTCCCTCCCATTGTAAAAAGTACGCGTTCTAAATGAACGCTTGTACATTGTAAAGGCCTTTAGTGCTCCACTCCAACTTTATGTCTTCCAGGAGGGAGACAGCCGGTGCCAAATCACAGCCCCTTCTCAGGAGAGTAAACCCTCGCCATCCCTTGCTGATGAGGGGATGGGTGTTTTTCCACTTCCCTTGCCAAGAAGCTCATCTCTTTTCCTTGCAGATCTGTCCAAATGGTGCAACAGGGCCAGAGTGCACTTAGCAAGGTGCAGAGTGGTCTTGCTGGCTCTGGGGAAGCGGGTGAAAGAGGAAAGATGCCCGCAAGCAGACAAGTCAGAAGATGTTGCAATAGACCCAGGGACTCCGTTTCCCTTCGGTGGAGAGGAACGCCCCTCGTCCCCAGGGATGGCTGGTGGCCCAGCCTGTCAGGGCTTGGATGCTGAACGGGGTTGGGCCAGGTTGGTTCTTGGAAAAAGATGCTAAGAAACATCTGGATTGAAGGCCAGGCGGGGAATTCAAGAAACATGGGACGAACCGATAGAAGAGCTCAGGGTTGAACTGAAGGGTCCTTGGTGCTCTCTGAGCTGGGTGGTTTTCTTAGAGACGTTTCATGACCAAACTAGGTAATATTGTCAGTGCTAGAAGGGAGGGGACTTTCTGGAGAGGAGGAGGAGGACTGTGGGGTCCTTGGTGCTTTCTGAGCTGGTGTTTTTTTACAGACATTTCCTTATCCTACTAGGTAACATCACCAGTGCTAGAAGGGAGGAGGGTTTATAGAGTGGAGGAGGAATTGGAGGAGGAAGAGGAGGAGGTGGGGGGGAAGAAGAGGACTGTAGGGTCCTTGGTGCTCTCTGAGCTGGTGGTTTTCTGGCAGATGTTTCATGACCCTACTAGGGAACATTTTCAGTGCTAGAAGGGAGTGGAGTGTGTGGAGAGGAGGAGGAGGAGGAGGAGAATTGTGGGGTCCTTGGTGCTCTCTGAGCTGGGCTGTTTTCTTGTAGACATTTCATGACCGAACTAGGGAACATCATCAGTGCTAGAAGGGAGTGGAGTTTTTAAAGAGGAGGAGAAGGAAGACCGTGGGGTCTTCCATTTGCCAGAAAT
>JAUCBL010001131.1:0-22973 GCA_033807585.1 Hydrophis major | reverse complement strand
GCTTGGTTTTGCTTTTTCATTTTTTACACCCACTGCAATGCCCATCCTTGTGATCGCTATTACCTTTTCCTACCTTCTTGTTCCTTTATTCCTCTGACACTATTGGAGATATTCATCTCAGAAAGTGAATATTTCTGGGACAATTCAATTTCTAGAAATTATTGTTGCAGGAAGCAGGATTCAATTCAAAGCTGGTAACCAAACTACTCTTTTTTGTCTTATTGGAACTTGATATTTTTAATGTAATACAAAACTTTGCCTTCTGTAAAGCAGATCTCCAGTTCCTCCTCCTTTACAGGTAAGCAAATGAAGCAAAGAAAATTGAGCTTGTTCTTGGTTGGCACACCAGTTCAGAACTCACACAAAGGTTTAAATCGCTGTCTCAAACTCAGTGCTTTAGCCTACAATCCTTGACTTTCCATTGAAATGTACTTGTAATACTAACCTTTCTTTTTATGCTAACTACAATAGCGCAACACACACACACACACACACACACATGCACTGAAAGGTCCTTGGGATACAGTGCAATTTCACACCCTGCCACACACAGTAAAACAATTAATATCTAGTACCTCTGATCACTTGTTCTGCAGAGATCAGTTTGGAGATTGTCTCCAAACTGAAGACTTAGAGAGCCTCCTCTTCAAGGATGTGTGCGAGGCTGCTGTTTTCTCTGAATGAGCTTTACGGACTAAGAACAAAGATGGAAGAAACCACACAGAAAACTAAACACCAGCACCCCAAAATTCCATGAATGCTTAATTTTTCATTTAGTCACACTGTCTTTTTCTTTCTCTGTGCAATATTGTCCCCAGTTGCTCTGTGTTTATCTCTTCCACATGGCTCTGCCTTTTAATTTCATCCTTACCTTGAGTTGTCAGCAATGCTCAGAGGAAGACAGCTACATCCTGCAAACTGCATTAAGGTTTCCTAATATACAATTTAAAAAAAAAAGAAACAACATGCTGGATTTGAGGCTTAAACCATGGTTCTTGGCAGGGATGTTTTTGTGGAAGCTGCAAAATACTCTTTGCTTGCATGTTTTAGGGTTCACACAATGCCTGATCAAAAGGTAATAACTAATATAGGCAGGTAGAATTGTTTTATTCATTTGCAAATTTGTTTCACAGCTGATTTTTAATGTCCTTTTAGACATATGTGACATTTGTAGACAGACCTCAGGAGAGGAAACTATAGGCCAGCTCCTTTGTTGTGTTGACTGCATTTTCCAAGCACACTTCCAGAATACAAATCTTTGCTTACTTCAAAGGGTGATTGATATCATGGTTGTAGTTAATATGCAACTGCCTGTCCATCTGAAATTTCACCAGGTGTTAGCTTTGACCTCTTGAAAGCAATTCCTGCTAAAAAAAGAAGTCATTCCTGTTATGGAATGAGACATTAAGCACTTTACTAAACTTTAGCATCCATTCTCCAATGCATTTATTTATGGGGTTTGTGTGCTACCAAATCCCTATAGATTCACAGTGGTTCATGGCGCATGAACAAACAATGTAACGTTATAATTTTATTCTAAACCAGCAACAAAATCATACAATGGTGGGAATCCCATGATTCACATAATGGCACTTGAGAACTTCACCATTTTTTGAGTGATATATACATTAACACACCCAGGTGTATTTGTATAAAATGACAGGATAGGATAAGAGACATTATCCAAGAAAAGAAAATGTTGTGTTTCCCAAGGAACATATCAAAGATGGAGTCTTTTGAAGCTAATATACTTTTTTTCCCCAGCTAAATATGACGTTCGAGCACTGATTTTCACATATTCTGCTTAGAACCAAGCATTGGGTTGGGGGCTGAGGAATAGAAACCCTGTTCACTGCTGAGCGTGGCAGGATAAAGAAATAGTGAGGAAAAGTGATTTGACTTCCCCCTTAACTTTGCTTTCCTTCATCATGTGCTTTCTAAGTGCTTGCTTAGAAACTTTCCCAATTTTCAGAGGAAAATATGAGCAGAAGAAGAATTAAACACCTGTGTACCATTACTTTCTGTCTGCCCTTTCTCCCATTTAAGATTGCGAGGCTGCTTTAAAAAGGTTGTGAAAGTTCCTAGACACAGCAAACTATTGAGTGTGTTGTTTTTCCCTCAAAGCATATATGTGCAGATCAGGTGTGTATTTTTAGGATGATGTATGTACAGGGGTGTCCAACCTTGGCAACTTTAAGACTTGTGGACTTCAACTCCCAGAATTCCTCAGCCAGCTTTGCTGGCTGAGGAATTCTGGGAGTTGAAGTCCACAAATCTTAAAGTTGCCAAGGTTGGACACCCCTGAGTGGGCCTGGTATCAATTTTCCTCCCCCCCCCCTAAAAAAATGAAAGTGGAATGGCAGAAAACATGCATAGGTGCCAGTTGGACCATTTAGTAGGAAGATTGATTGAGGCTTAAGGCTGGCAAAGCAGAGGTATATAAAAAGCCAGATGAGGAGAGAATGTAAAGTGGTCTCTAGAGTAAGTGATATAAAGTCAGGAGAAGGCATGGTCAGAGCAATGAGCCAAGGAATGGTCTGTAGTAGCAGCCATGCATTTACTTTTTAATGGAATAAGATCCACTATGTGACTTCCAGGTAGAACTTAAGATGGGGAATGCATCCTCACATTGAGGTTCCATTGTGATTTTGAGATACAAAGAAATATGTCTGGTCATTTGTACCCCCTATCTACAAAACGTATTTGGTGGAGTGAAGATCAGTCATAACTGGACACCATCTTAATTAGCTAGAGACTATATTAGCATCGACAAAGGTTTCCTCAGTTTTCATCCAAGTCTGGTTGCCCGCCAATAATTATACAGGAGAGAGAGATCTCTATATTTTGGGGGATAATATGACATTCCCGCAAAAGTGTTGTGTTTAGCAGCCTAGGTCCTCTTCCTTGAGTATCAGTTCAACAAACTTGAGCCTGAGGATCCAGAATTTGCTGTCCAAAGTTCAGTGTGTGAAATGGGTTAGTGACCAGGCTGGCCTTGAGAATATCATGGTACTGTTTGCACAAACATTTCCACAGAAGTCTTAAGTCCTCCTCCACAAAAGCCTTTTCTAGCAAGTCTACCCCATGGTCTCTGGTCCCCAGATATGCCCCAAGCAGAACAGAGGCAGCTTGTCATCATTGTCATTGTCCCCCTTCATCATAAGAAAGTTATTTAGTGAAATAATTAGCAATTGAAGATTGGAGACTATTTTTTTTGTTTTTGTTTTCTGCAGCTGGCTTTAAAAATGCTGCTCACTTTCTAGCCTCTTGTAAATCTCTTCCCCTTCCCCTTAGGCTTATGAACTGGGTTTCTTCTCAGTCCTTCCAATTTCGTGGCCAAGAGAATGGCACACATGGGTTGATGAAGTCACTGGAATCAAGCAGGACCCAAAAGAAACTGCATTTATAAGCCACGTGTAATATCCATGATGATCAGTGAATGAAAAGGAGGTAGGGTGCCCGGAATAACTAGCTAGTAATTTAACTAAATATAGCCCTTATGCAGATCTTTTGTCAGCTTTTCATTATCACTCATTAAGGAGAGTCCTGCTTCTAGTAATTAGCTACTTCTGGAACATGAGATTCTGTATAATATTATATTGCACTCAGTTAATAGATGTAAATGGATTTTAAGATTCCTGACTTTTCAAAAAATATAACTCTGGGCGTTATATTTAGAAGACAGAGAAGTGGTGAGGGAGAATTTTAAGGAGTACAATTAGGCATATTCCAGGCTAATGGCTCAGGGTCTTGAATATCTTGGAGGTCACCTGTCAAACATAGGAAAACAGAAGTCCCGGCATAGATATAGAGTTGTTGTATGCTGAAACTCTACAAGAATCTGAACTACTAATGGTCAAAGATGGTGGTAGATAAGAGTCAATGGAATTCAAAGTAGGCTGGATTTAGATCGCTTGTGAGCACAAAGGTACTTGAGACTAATGACCTGTTTGATCACTCCCTCAGGCTCAGCCTGGTCACCTCCTACATTAGCTTTCCACAACAGTTTTCTCCTATCCTACCCAAACAACTTGGAAGTACCTGCTTATGGTCCTTCTACTAGGAAGAATGGAAATAAGGGCCCAGTGGTGCACATACATACTCTATAGTGGCTCCTCCTCTCTGGAGCAGCTTGCTTCCTGGAACCATATGGTCCCCACCTTCATAGCCTTTCAGAAGATGATGAAAACGTGGCCCTTCCAGAAGGCCTTTGGGAGGACTGACAAATCATGATGCCTGTCATCCCTTTGAGGAAGGCCAAATCAAGCAACAAGTACCACCAAGATTCCAAAAATTCTCCTTTATTGTTGTAGGTTGTATTAAAAGAATTTTGAAAGCCTGTTCAGAACCTTCAATATCCCCTTCTAAAGACAATAATGTCAAGGCAGAACTATTCTGTGTCTCCTTTTCACATTTTCTACTTTCCCAGCCACTATTTCTTCTCTCCCACTTTCCCCTCCAGGCCAAGGCTCAATTTCTTGAAACCATTGCCTCTCAATGTAATCATTTTTAGTGTTATAGTTTCATTAATGATGGAAGATCCGAAGCATCAGGTGAAGGACAGATCATTGGGCAGAAAATGTATCTATGTGGTTGTTAGGAGTTGATGGCTTATAATCAGTCTAATCATAAATTAATTTTGGATTTGTATCTTGTGAAACCCTCTAACGTTGCCGAGGTCTGGCTGGTTTCAAGTGGCTAGATAATTTTTTAGAAATAAATTAAAAATTGGGTTACACTTGTAGCTAATGCTATGGCCAAGCAGGGCTGCAGATTGGCTAGAAAAGTACCTATTTAAGTTGCCATTGTCTTTGATATGTAAAAGTCAGCTTGGGAATGGTGATATATTGGTGATAGAGAGAGAGAGTGATATGGCAGAACAAAAATCTCTGCTAAGAGCCATGGTTTACTGGTAAAGATCTGAATATCCCAGTCCTGCACACAGCCAGGAAAAGAAAAGAAAACCACAACAATGTTTTCCTCACATCAGCCTATATAAAAGCATTGCATATTTGCAGGCAGGATTCTCTGAATTCCAGCTAATCTTTGTTTGAAGAAATTCAGCGACTCACATTCCAGAGTGGATACAGCAGCCAGATCTGTATTTTCTGAGAATTCTTCACGACCATAAATACATTTTATTTCATAAAATTTTATATCCTAAATCATACGTAAAGAAGTAGTAAAATTTTGCAATTCATAGTCACTTTAAAGGGGAAATTCAACCAGCCAAATCTTTTTTTTAACTTGCTGCAACAGGTACAACAGTGTAAGAACAGAAACAGCCACAGCTGGTAAAATTCCACTGCTGATGTAACTGAGGGTGTCTGAACTTGACAATCAAGCAAATGTAGTTTGATGTTGCATTTTGGGGACTTGGTGATTTCCAGTTAATGTCAATCAACAGAGAACAGTCAATCCTCCTCCTGTTCTCTAACTGCAGTTTTGCTTGCAAGAGTCAGCAGATGAATGTTTTCATAGCAAAAGCATAAGAATGATCACCTGTTTGTACCTTCAGACTAAGCTTTATTAAAGAAAGGTAAAAAAATAATTGCTATTCAAGGAAAAAAATAAGTTTATTCTGGTATTTTAGATCACAGAACATAGAAATGAGAAAGAAACAGCAGTTAGTAGTTGTGGTCAAAATGAAGGCTAGATTATCTCTTACTTTTTAAAGCAAGGGTGTTCAACTCAAGGCCTGGGGACTGGATCCAGCCCAAGAGGTGCTTAGATCTAGCCAGTGAAAATGGAGCCTGGGAGGGCTGAGCTCCGTTTTCGCTGGCAGAGGTTTGCAGAAGGCTGTTGTGTCAACTAAAAAAGATACTCCTTTGGTCTTTTTTGCTAAAGTTGTCGGAGCATAAGAAAGTTATTGGAGAGCATGATGGATGACTCTTGGAGATGGATGTGTCCCATTGGAGAAGTCACATCAAGGGGGTGGAGGAAAGACCAGGGTCAAGGGGGAAATGTATGATGTGATTAAGTATCAGCTACACCCAGCCACACGCCAACATTTTACTTTTTCTGAGATGCGGTTAGAGACTTTTGATTTGAATGAGTGTGGATTTGTTGGAGCCCTGACAGCTTGCAGCTGAAAACGGAGCTTGGGAGCCCATTTTCGCTGGCAGAGGGCTCTGGCCACCACAGGCACCCCCGACACGAGTGATGTCCAGCTGGCCACTCCTACCTCAATGAAATCGAATCTGCCACCCCGGCTATAAAGGGAGACAGGCTGCTTCAAAGATCTACCCCTACTTTAAGACCTGATTGCCTCAAACTCTTCAAATGGATTAATTCCATTAATTAATTCCAATTAATTCCAATTCCTGATTGCCTCAAACTCTTCAAATGGATTAATTCCAATCCTCAACTGACAACCATTAGCTTAGTGAACATTTAAAGTTACGACAGCAATGAAAAAAGCAACGCGACTGTTTTTCACACTTAATGACCGTTGTAGCAACACCCATGGTCAGAATTCGAATGCTTTGCAACTGGTTCATATTTATGGACAGCTTCAGTGATCCTGGGGTCATGTGATCATCTTTTGTGAGCAAAGTCAAAGGGGAAGCCAGATTCACTTAACGACCGTGTCCACTGCAGTGATTCACTTAACAACTCTAAGGCAAGAAAGGTTGCAAAATGGGGCAAAATTCATTTAACTGTCTCACTTAGCTAAATCAATTGTGGTTGTAAATTGAGGGCTACGTATATTTATTATGCAGTTGGAATTGACCTGTTCACTCACTCCTGTTCAGGCATTATTTTCCCATGTTTAATTCTCATTATTCTGAGCATGCAAATGAAAAGAAGTTTCTCCTGCTTACAGTTTCACTGCTGGTGGTGGGGAGCTCAGTTTCGTCTGAGGTAATGTACAAATTCAGGGTTCCCGGCAGATGTTGGCTTCCTGCAACGGGCAATCAGGTTTTGAACATGGAAACTCCCTCTTCATTTGCTGCATGAGTAGCAAAGCTGAAGGGCAGATTACCAACCACCCTACGTTGGGCATAGTAACGTTTTAACTCACTGCTAAGTGCATTCCTGGGATTGCTTCTGCATAATGGGTGAAGTCTCCTGGATAGAATTCATTCCTGTAAGTTCAAGAAAAACAAATTCATAAAGAGAAAAAAGAAGAATTGAGCTGGTGGCTTTATTCTACTCTTTTGAGTGATCAGCCATTACACAGAGCAGGGGATCAGTCGGGAGTCTGGAGAGTACTCGGACAAGGGTTCTGCGTCCGATGCAGGGATGAGGCCAGGACCATCTGAGAGTGGGATGCTGAACCAAACAAACGACTTTGCTTCCTGCAAAGGTTTCTTCACCTTTGCCTGTTCTTTATCCCTTATGGGAGGGGCAATCACCTCCCAGCTTTATTCCCGAGTCATCCATTTTGTCTCAGCTACTCTTGCCTTCTAGCAGCTCTGCGCACATGTGTACTGGGAACAGGCTCTCCTTGTACTTTGGCTTCACTGCTGCCAGACTCCGGAGGCTACGGAGGCAGCACCCCACTCCCAGATAGTCCTAGCCCCATCCCTGCCTCGGATGCAGAACCCTCGTCCGAGTACTCTCCAGACTCCCGGGCTGATCCCTTTTCTTCCCCACTGTCCGATTCCGCTGCCATCTGCACAGGTTTTCGGCGAACCACAACCCATACGCTAAAAAAATATATAAGCCATTCAGCCTTATATGAATTATTGCTTTTCATTAAATTTTCAAGGTAGTATTGATAGCTCTCTTGCCACCATCTCTTCTACCCAATGACAGCCTGGGCATTAAATTGTTCTGAGTTAATCTCTAGCCAGAAAGGGCGTAGCTCTCCAACAGAACGAATAAAGCAGACTTAGAGGCATTTTACAATTCCTGGGCCATATTCAGCCCTTTGGCAGTCCTATCTGGCTCAGGAGGATTGCTTTTATTTTTAAAGATGATTACTATTTTATATATATGTGTGTGTGTGTGTGTGTGTATGTGTATGTGACTGCACATCTTCACAATTTGGCCATCCTCAGCAGTCCTAGTTTCCCATGTGGCCTCTTGGGGAAAATAATTGCCCACCCCTGGAACAAAGGATAAAAAAAAATGCTGTTGTATTGCTGCCTGAGACAATCACCTCCCTTTAATGGAACCGTGAGTCTACTTGCCTCTCAAAATAATATTCATCATAGGAAGCAAGAGTTTTCCCCTCAGAGATTGACAGGATTTCTGAGAACCCAAACACAGCTGATTATTTAAGGCTTAACAACCTTAAATAAGCAATGCTTAGCAATAAAAATTCTGGTCCTAATTGTGGATACAAGATTACCTGTATCTATTCCATATTTAAATATTGTATTCCAGTATTGTAAAATCAGATGAACAGACACAGACTTCAGAGGGTAATTAGGACTACAGAATAAACAATTACTACCAACCTGTCTTCCATCAAGGACCTATATACTGCACAAGCCAAAAAGAGGGCTATGAAAATATCTACAGTCCCCTCACATCCTGGACATAAACTGTTTCAGCTCCTACTCTCATAATGACGCTATAGAGCACTGCACACCAGAACAACTAGACACAAGGACATTTTTTTCCCAAACGCCATCACTCTGCTAAACAAATAATTCCCTCAACACTGTCCAACTATTTACAAAGTCTGCACTACTACTACTATTAATCTTCTCATTACTCCTTATCACCCATCCCTTCCCATTGTGTATTACTGTATTACTGTAACTTTGTCACTTGTATCCTTACAATTATTATGGACTGTTTCCTAGTATGATTTGATTGCTTATTGTACCCTATGACTATTATTCAGTGTTGTACCTGATGATTCTTGACTCTTGATGAATGTATCTTTTCTTTTATGTACACTGAGAGCATTTGCGCCAAAGACAAATCCCTTGTGTGTCCAATCACACTTGGCCAATAAAGAATTCTATTCTATTCTATTCTATTCTATTCTATTCTATTCTATTCTATTCTATTCTATTCTATTCTATTCTATTCCATAAACAGGTTTTTCACACTGTGATCCATAGATACCACTGTCTGAATAGATGCCAGATCTTGAATATCTGGCAAGCCATCCAGAGGCAGCATTCCTCCAAATCATGTTTTGCATCCTAGAGTCGCTCTTTGTGACCTTCCCAACTGACTTCGGACAAGCAAAGCCAATGGGATATTGGATGTATTTAATGACCATATGATTCACTTAACAGCTGCAGTAGTTTGCGTAATAATTGTAACAAAAAGGTCAGAAAATCAGGCATGACACACCCAAGAGGCCCCATTAACATCTGCTCTTGAGTAGCCATTAAAGGGAAACAGAAGAGCCTGATGTTTGATCTTCGTCCTGCCCCACCATTGCCTTATCCATCTTTTTGACTTGTTTTATTCTATCCAGTCTCTTTTGTGGCATCCCTTAGGAAAATTTCAGCCTTTTAATTCCCTCTTGGATTCTTTTTCCTTTCTTCCTTCACAAATAGCCCTTTTATCTAACTACTCGACCAAATCAGCCAGCCTTCACTGGATTTTCCCCTCCTGCCTCCAGGCTGCATTTCATTGGCATGAGCTGTCACTGCCTGGCTGGTGTCCAGAGCTGACACAACAACCCTCTCAGAGGAAGCAAAGCCAGCTGACATCAGCTGAATGCAACTCTTTACCCGTTGGCCTTCTTCTTCCTCTTTTGAGTAAGCAAAGCTACGGAAATTCATGGGCTCTGACTTCTGGCCTGGGCTGAAAACTCTGATCAGGAAAGACAACATTCAACAGGGTTGTCAGAAGGCCTGATCAGCTCAGATGCTGGGAGAAAAGTCAGCCCAGTGTGTTTAGCAAAGATGGAAAACATATGAACAAAATATTGAGTGCTTTAGGGGGATCTTGGGAGGCTTCTAGTTAGCATAAATCTTCATAAGCAGCAGTTGGTCATTTTGCTCTTTGAGATACTGTCTCTCCGAGGAGCACTTCTGCTGGATTAAAACACATACAGAGTTATGAATCAGACCTGACTGATGGATATAGGCTCACGTATGAAGAATTTCCCTGGAACTATTGGGAAAATGGCACCTCCACTTCAGGGTGTGAATCATTTAAAGAAGAAGAAAAGTGGAATGTTGGAAGTCTTTTATAGCCCTGGCAGCTAGTTGAGCTGCTTGCTGAGAGCGGAAAGAAGAAGAAACTGGAGATATGGTTGCCTTCACACCTGAGAAAGCTTTGGGTCATTCCTCAACTGCAGGGCAATGAAGGAGGGAATCAATCCTACAAAAGAGCTTTGCACACTTTGTGTTTGGTGTCAGGGTCTGAAATAATTCTGGGCCTCAAGTAGGATAACCTAATGCAAGAACTTCTATCATGATATTGGCGTGGGAAAGGAGCTGTTCCATGCATACATCATTAGCATCTGAGTCAGCCATTTTAATTCTTTCCAAATCCAGAACCATTTTCATCTCAAGAGGCACACTGAATTAGTGTATTTTACATATTATTTTTACTTTCATTAATTTACTTGGCAGTTATGTTTTGTTTTTTTTCTGGGGTGTCTTCTCTTTTCTCAGCTGACTTGAACAGGTGACCAGAGGCGATAAAAGTAGGATGCACTGCATCTTCCCTGTTTTGATGCCTTCAGGTCAGTGTTTGCAGGGACTTTTCTTTGAGATTTCCAAAAAGGCTTTTTCCTTATGGCTGAAACAAAGTGGTTGGCCCAGCATCATGCAACTAGCTTTGTGCCTAAGGCAGCATCTGTCTGTATTAACATCACCAGTGATTTGGTAGAATATACATTCATTCAGCACTTATTAGAGTGGCCTGTAAAAATCCAGACAAGCACCAAGTGATAGGAAAGTATTACAGAAACACTTTTTAAAAACGGTTATCTATCCTGCTGCTCCAGCTTCAGATGACACGCTTAGCCATGAAGAAATCACAGACTCCAATTAAAGGATCTTGTGAGAAAGGATGGAGGCAAGGCAACCCCATTAATCTTCTAAATGGCTTAGTAGGTCATGTAGATATGTTCACTGAACTTGGCATGTTTTATTCTCAAGGAACGGTTACAGCTTATTATTTGCATAATAATATAATTACGGCTTATTTTTTTGCCCTCATTACGCATTCATACATCCAACATTGACAGAAAGCATTGGTGTGGGGGGTTAACTATCCCCAATGAGCATATTAGACTTTTCAAGACAAACATGTGTAACAATGCAATTTTTAATCTCTCCTTTCTTTCTGGCACATTTGGGTGATGGCAACCCTGTGGCGGGATAGAATTCCTCACCGTTACTAACAGAGGCATGGTTCTTTTCACGTTTTCACATTGCTGCAATCTCGGGGAGCTTTTTATCTGCAAAGAACTTGTTCCTCTTGTAGAGGAATTTCATTCTTTGCCTCTGGATGCCATTCCCATTCCTCGCTGCAAAAGATTTTGTAGGGTTTAGCAAAAGAAAAGAAGAAAGGAAACCTTTTATGGCATATGCCTGTGCTTTTCACTGCTGCTTGACACATAGAAATCTAACAAGAGAAGCTTTTTCCAACACTTAATTTTTAGTTTGGAAAAGCTCAACCTGTTAACTTTCTTTTATTAGGTTGCAGGTCAACATACAGTAACAAGGAAAGCCCAAGAGAAAATAGGTTGTTCTTTATTTTGGCATGGGTTTTCTTTATGCCTGTAATTAGATAGTTTGTGGCCTAGGAAACCTGTATTAGCCTTTTCATTTTTTTGCAAGAGAGTAATACAGCTTTCAAATTTCCCCATCTTGATTTTGACCAGTTCCCAATTTTAGGGAACAGTACAAATATGCCTTGTAAATACAGAGTAAGTCTCTTTCATATATCACATTTATATATAATATATGATATGATATCAACATATATTACATATATATTCTGTATTGATATATAAATATGATCATGAATGACGTGGTGGCTTAGTGATGAAGACACTCGCCTCCTACTTGGAAGGTTGAGAGTTCAATTTTAGGTAATGGCAGATGTTTCTGTTCTAAGCACAAAGAAAAAATATTTACTGCAAACTCCGTATGGTGTCAGGAAGGGTAACCAACCAGTAAATGCTTAGCTCCATCCAGTCACCCTGACTCAACCCCAAATTAAGGGATTACAAGGTTGTAAAAAGGGAGTTATTGATATATAAATATGGTCATATATCATTCCATAGAGACACAGAACAAAGATAGATTAGGTAGGTAGGTAGGTAGGTAGGTAGGTAGGTAGATAGATAGATAGATAGATAGATAGATAGATAGATAGATAGATAGATAGATAGATATTTGGTAGCTTTACAAACATGAGGTTTACATAGCATCAATGCGGAATGGGGAGCTCAAGTTCCCCCTCCTAAAAATAAGAGTTTAGCCCCTGTCTTTCTCTTTTATAACCATCAGTAAAATTGGGTGGATGAGAATAAAAAAACAGTGTAAAGACAGTATTTGGCAACAGGTTAGCCTTCTGTGGCTGAATTTATTTAGTGATGCTTCCAAATGGCTGGTATTGGCTGAATTGGATTCAGACTAGGACTGTAGTGGGGGTAAAACTTTTGATTACTCTGAAATAAAATCTAGCTGTAAGGGCATGGGAGACCACTCAGCTCTATCAAGGGAAGCAGTGCTGGAGACCAGTGAATCAGACCCATGTTTAGTGGTCAGGCAATTATTCTGTAGGGAGAAGAAGGCAAGTTCAGTTTCTAGCATATCCAGAAAATTGGTCTGCAAAGTAGTTAAATTTATATTTATTTAATTTGGAGACTGCCCATCTCACTCACAGAGTTGCATTGGGCAGTCTTATCTTATGATGAAGTGGCTTAAGGCTACTTTTGGGTTGTGGCTTAGAGTAATGGATAACACAGATAATGTTGACTGGCAAATCATGGTTTCTATCTTAATATTATGTATGAACCAGAGTGGTTCAACCAATGTGGCTGAGCATAATTTGTGAAGCCAAGCACTGTAAGGTAACATGGAGAACACACGATCAAAGGGACCTGAATGCTCAACATTATTGCAGAAATCTGCTAATTTTTTTCTGGTTTTAGCCAAATGAGATGCTCCAAAGTCTTTGAAATCAACAGGTAAGAGGCCCAACATTTGCCTGACTTCATAGTATTCACAATTAGGCTATAAAGGGAAGCTTTTTCATCCATTCCAAATATGCTTTTTCAAAAGGCAACTGGACTTTGTTTTTCCTTGAAGATGTCTCGCTTCTCATCCAAGAAGCTTCTTCAGTTCTGACTTCTCATCCGATTCTTGTCATTCTCATTCTTCAGAACTGAAGAAGCTTCTTAGATGAGAAGCAAAATGTCTTCAAAGAAAAATTCTTGAAAAAGCACTTCTGGGACAACTATGTCCTGGATGATTGAAAATCTCCATAGACATTTCTTCATCTAAATCTGCTAATCCTAGGAAGGTAGTCAACACCAGAACAGCCCAGCTTCTGCAGATATGTTCTTGCTTCGGGGAAAAAAAATTATAGCTTGATTTAGAAGAAGGAAAAGGAAGCTTCCACTAGCAGAAGCTGCCTGCTGTGTTTTTCCAAAGGAAGTAATTAACCAGTACTGAGGTATGAGTTGTCACAGTTACCGCAGAAGGCCTCTTTTCACTCTTCACCTCTCTATGCCAAATGCCTTTCAGCAACCACCCAATGTATTCGGCTCACCTCCAATCCATCCTTTCTCCAATTGCCTGAACTTGAGGAACATTCTTGAGAAATATTCCTGCTATTAATTTGAGATTTATTCCCCTAATTTAATAGCCACATCACAGTTCCAGAAGGCTACAGAAATATATTCCAGAGGTATGTTGGTGCAAAGGAAGGGATTCCAGATCCTGCAAGTCATTCCCATGAAAATTGAATTTGGTCTCACTTTTTCTATTTATGTGAAAATGGGTGTCTTTCAACAGTTGTTGAGTTGTGTTATGTTCGGTCGGTGGGTCCCATGAATAGACGAGGCTTGAGTAGTGAACAACAGCTCTTTATTAAACAGATAGATT
The DNA here is from genome assembly GCA_033807585.1 of Hydrophis major. Taxonomy (NCBI): domain Eukaryota; kingdom Metazoa; phylum Chordata; class Lepidosauria; order Squamata; family Elapidae; genus Hydrophis; species Hydrophis major. The sequence goes on along the minus strand of JAUCBL010001131.1, from coordinate 8,985 downwards.
CTGAGACAAAAACCCTAGGGCGCGGCAGCTCTTCTTATAGAGCTGGCCACAGCTAGGCAGCCAATGACAACTCTTTGAGTTTGCCGCACTTGGTTTCAGCCAATCGTGGCAAACCCTGTATGAGCCAATCAGGAATGTTCAATCACGATCCGGCTTGTCTGGACCAATAGGAACGCAGGGTTTCGAGCCTGCTAATATGGAACACCCCTCCCCTCTTGGTTCCGTCCAAGGGGCGGGGTAACGTAGTCACATAAGTAGGCGGGTCTTCGGACCTGCCTACTTGACTTGCATGGTTCATAATGTCTCTGGTCGTCGTCGGGTTCAGACGGGATCCGTGTCGCTCTCAAGCTTCTCAATGGAATCTCCTGGAAGGGTAAGCCGGGCCTATAGCTGCGACTCCTGCCTGGTGTATCCGGGTTGATCAAGTCGTTCGCTCTATCGCTCCTGCCTGGATTCTCTGGGCTGGTTGAGCTTGTCCGGCTGCTACTTCCAGGTGAAGCACCCGTCTGCCTCGGTTCCCTGTTCGTAGGTAAGTATTGCTGGTTTAATGTTTGATTTTTATTTAATGTGTGTGTGGGGTGTTCTGCTTGCACAGATACTGGTTCTTTTTCTAAGTTTGAGGTTCCCCCCCCTCTGATTTCTTGGTTAGAGTCTGTGGGGGGGAAAAGTGGCCAATCTAGATCGTAGCTGGTCAATGTGCCGTTTCCATCTCCTTCCGTTGGTGGTCTGGAGTCGGTAGGAGCGGGGGCTGGTAACTTGGGTCATCTTTGCCGGTAGCCATAGTGGGTCCCCAGTAAAGTTTTTAGCGAAAACAGTGTCTCCCACGTTGAAGGCTCGGTGTCGGCTTGTAGATCCAGGGGGTTTCTCTGGAGTCTAAATAGGGTGCAAACAGTCTAGAGGTGACCGGAGTCTTCTGCCCATGAGTAATTCCGCTGGGCACTTGTTCGTGGTGGTGTTGGGTGTGATATGTTGTATTAGGAGCATTTTGTTGATTTTTTCATGGATGTTGCCATGTTCAATTTTATGGATAGGTTTTTTTGTGAACTGAACTATGCATTCAGCTCGCCCGTTCGCCGCCGGGTGAGCGGGCGATGTCAATGTGTGTCGGATGCCACGTTCTGCCAAGTATTGCTCAAACGCCAATGCAGTAAATTGAGGTCCGTTGTCAGATACTATCACATCTGGCAGACCATGCGTGGTGAAAAGTTTGTTTAATTTTTGGATAATGGCTTCTGTGGTGGTTGTCTTCATTTTGCTTACTTCGAGCGAATTTGAATAGGCATCAACAGTGATTAAAAAGGTGTGTCCTTTGGTTGGCCCCGCAAAATCGATATGGATTCGCGACCAGGGGCCTCTGGGGGTTTCCCATTCTAGCGGTGGAGCTGCAGGGGGAGCCGAGCAGGTTTCTTGGCATCTGCTGCAACCGGCGACCCAAGTCTCTATTTGTTTGTCCATGCCTGGCCACCATGCGTAGCTTCTTGCCAGGGCTTTCATTCGTACAATGCCCGGGTGCACCTCGTGCAGCATGTCTAGAACTATTTTTTGTAATATTTCTGGTATAACTTCCCGGTCTCCCCAAAGAATGCACCCCCTTTGTGAAAAAAAGTTCGGTTTGCCGGTTTTTAAATGGTTTAAAGAGTTCATTTTTTTCACTTTCCGGCCAACCCCTCTCCACCCAGCTGAGGACTCGTGCCAATCGTTTGTCCCTTTTTGTTTCGCGGGCAATATCTTGCGCGGTCAATGGTGGCGTGGTTATTGTTTCTATTTGTAAAATAGATAAGGTGGGTGCTGGGTCGTCTTGCACATCTGGTAGGGGGGATCAGCTTAAAGCATCAGCGTGCGAGATGGTCTTGCCGGGCCAGTGTGCTAAATGGTAATTATAAGCGGCAAGAAATTCAGACCATCTTGTCATCCTAGGTGACAGGACGTCTGGAGTGGGCTTGTTCCCAGCCAAAATGCCTAGTAGGGGTTTGTGGTCTGTAATAATTGAAAAGGTCCTACCATAAATGTATTCGTGGAATCTTTTCACTGCGGAGACGATGGCTAGGGCTTCTTTGTCCAACTGGCTGTAGTTCCTCTCAGGCTTGGACAGGGTTCTTGAGAAGAATGCGATGGGAGCCTCTTTCCCATTCGGCAAGGTGTGGCTTAGGATTGCTCCAACACCAAAGGGTGATGCGTCACATGTGACAGTCAGCGGCAGGGTTTCGTTATACTGAATAAGGACTGCATCGGAAGTTAAAAGGTTTTTTTATTTGTTGGAAAGCACGTTCCTCTCGCCTTCCCCAGATCCAGGGTGCCATTTTATACAGGAGCCTATGCAGGGGTTCCGCGATGGTCGCCTTCTGGGGTAGGAAAACATTATAGAAATTAATGAGTCCAAGGAATGCTTGGAGTTCCATTTTATTCTTCGGTCTGGGGCTTCCTTGATGGCTTTTAACTTTTTGTAAGTTGGGTGAATTCCATGTTTGCCTAGGAGGTATCCCAGGAATTCAACCCTTTCAGTACATAGTTGGCACTTCTCTTTTTTTACTTTGAGGCCGGAGTCTTTAAATTTTTGTAACACCGCTCTAAGCCATTTCTCCAATTGTTTCTTATTGGGGGCTGCTACTAGTACGTCGTCGAAATAGGGTAGGACTCTTTTAATTCCCTGCAGTAGTCTTTCCATTAGGCTTTGGAAAACCCCAGGTGCGATGCTGACTCCAAATTGGAGTTGGTTGCATTTAAATGCCCCACGATGTGTCACGATTGTTTGTGCCTCGGCAGTTTCAGCATCGACCGGCAGTTGCTGATAGGCTTGTGCCAGGTCGAGCTTTGCAAAGATTCTGCCACCTCCAAGTGAGTGTAGGAGATGTTGAACTACTGGCACAGAGTAGGCACTCTGTTGCAAGGCATGGTTGAGGGTGGCCTTGTAGTCTCCACAGATTCTCAGGGAGCCATCTGGTTTGATGGGGGTGACAATGGGTGTTTCCCAACGGCATGGTCGATAGGTTCTAATACGCCTTGCGCAATGAGCTTATTTAATTGCTCGTCTATCTTAGGCTTGAGTGCAAATGGCACTCACTGCGGCTTGGGAGCGATGTCTGGGCTAAGATTGAAGGAGATTGGGGACCCCTTGTACTTGCCTAAAGTGTCATCAAAGACCTCTTGGAAGTATCATACGAGCGTCACCTCCCAATCTTCTTCGTCTGTGTTATTGATGCCTGCCATCTCGATCCCCAGCGGCGAGAACCATTGTAATCTGAGTAAGCTGGGGCAGTCTTTTTCCACAATTGTAAGTGGTAGGATGTTGGTGCTGTTTTTGAAGGTGATCTTGAAATGTCCGATGCCAGCCACTGGGATGTGGTTCCCTTGGTAGTCTTTCAAAATCAATTTCTGGTCACTTAGTTCCTGGCGGCGTATGCTGGGTATTAGACGCTTTATGGTGCACTAGGAGACCATGGAGAGATAGGAGCCAGAATCTACCTCCATTGTGCATGGTGGGTCTTCGATACCAACCTCGATGCATACTTTCCGTTCATCAATTGGTGATGAATGGGCGATGATAACTGTTTGGTGTGTTTCTTCTCTACACGGTGCCTCATTGAATCTTTTGTTTTGGCCGTCCTGGCTCCACCAGCTGTCAGTCTGGCGGTCCCAGTTTTTGGTGGGGGTGCCATCTTTTCTTCTCAGGCTGTTGCCTCGACGTTGGGGGCTGAAGTTTCTTTTATTGCAACATACTTTAGCGATATGCCACCGCTTCTCACAATGTCGGCAGACAGCGTCCAGGAACTTGCATTCGGAACGCGGATGATTTCCTCCGCAGCCGACACATTGGTACCCCGACTTACGACCCCGCTGGTCTCACCTATTGCGTTCTGACTGAAGTCGGTGGATTTCTTCTTCTTCGCTGTCAGAAGGGGATTCGACATCGCCATGGTGGGCGGTGGTTGCGAGTTTTTCTGGTGTGGTAGTTGCCTCGCTGGTCAATTGATGATTGGTTCCGTTTGAACGCCGCATTCGGGCCACTGATTTGCGGATAGCTTCGGCTGCGGTTGCTTTGGCTATGGCGTCGGCGAGGGAGATGTCACCCTTGGCCATTAGTCTGCTTTGGAGTGCTGGATCTTTCAGGCTGAGAACGACCCGGTCTCGCATGGCCTCATCTAAGTTGGCGAATCCGCACAAACCTCCCTCAGGTTGGCCACGAATTCACCGATGCTTTCGCCCTCTCGCTGGTCTCTTTGATAAAAATCATGCCTTTGGATAAGAGTTGGTACGGCCGGAGCATAGTGGTTTCGGAGGATGGGAGCTAGGTTGTCCCAATCCATTGTTTTGACGTCTGCGGGCTTTGCTAGCGCCTTGGCTATTTTGAAAATGGCGGGCCCGCAGTGCGTTAGAAATACTGCCCGTTTCTTGCTGCCTGTGGCATCTTTCAAGTTGTTGGATTCCAGAAACATTTGGAAGCGATCAATGTAGGACTCCCAGTCTTCGCTGGCTGGGTTAAATGGTGCAGGCGGCATGGTGCTGCTGGCCATTTCGCTGGTCGTCTTGGCACTGTTTGCTGCGTGCTGGTTAGTCGTCTTGTCTCAGAATCCCATCCTTGTCACCAGTGTTATGTTCGGTCGGTGGGTCCCATGAATAGACGAGGCTTGAGTAGTGAACAACAGCTCTTTATTAAACAGATAGATTCTGAGACAAAAACCCTAGCGCGTGGCAGCTCTTCTTAGAGCTGGCTGCGGCTAGGCAGCCAATGACAACTCTTTGAGTTTGCCGCACTTGGTTTCAGCCAATCGCGGCAAACCCTGTATGAGCCAATTAGGAACGTTCAATCACGATCTGGCTTGTCTGGACCAATAGGAACGCAGGGTTTCAAGCCTGCTAATATGGAACAAGTTGCTAAATTGTTTTAATATTAATTTCACTGTCAATTTTAATCTGTGCTATATTCTTTTATTAAATTTTGCTGGCCACCTTGAACACTCATTAGAACAGTGGGATGTAAATGAAATAAACAATCTAAGGGCTGATTTTGTTCAATCCAGAAAGGGATATGCTGAGGAAAGAATGATAATCTCCAATTGTGGCTGTGAGTGACCAACAGATTAACCTCAATTTGAAGAGATGTGATCTTGATCTGGGCCTTTTTGCTTGCTTTTGTTGTGGAAAAATAGTTTCCGGAGAATGTATAAGTCCAACATGCCTGTTTTTGTAAGCAGCAGTTTTATTAAGAGCTTGTGCAAGATACCACATTCCAGGCATTTCTTCTTTATACATAATTAATAATTTGTATTCAATTACTTCTATTTGATTTTTATCTGTTTGCAAAGCTAAATCATTTTTACCCTAAGGTAATTGATTATGATGACTGATGTAGGCTGAAAAATTTCTCCCTACTTACAAGAATGTAGGCTCTTCAAGAAAACATGAAAAACCAGAGGCTTTGTTCATAGAATTACAGCCATTGCTTTGGGGAGGCCTCGTCTTCACAAATGTCCTTGATGGTTGTCTCCCCTATAGTGAGTCTCTCACAGAAACATGAAACAGTCAAATCTGAATTAAAACCTACAATTTTACACTTCAGATAACAGGCTAAACTGAGTTTAATTAAAGACAAGTCTATTTTTAATACACCTTCGCCAAACAAATCTAATTTTATGGCTGAATGTGATGGCCTGATTCCCAAAATACAATTTCATCATAATGCACTGAACTCTAAACCATCCAACACAATTTTTCCCCTAAAGGAGAGCCAATTCGGTCGAGTGACAAAGGCACCGAGATAGAAAGCAGGACTAGGTAAGTTCAAGTCCCACCTTAGCCATGAAAGTCGGCTGGGTGACTTTGGGCCAATCACCAGGAGACTATGAGTTCTAGTCCCGCCTTAGCAATGAAAGCCAGCTGGGTGACTGTAGGCCAATCTCTCTCAGCCCAAATCATCCCTCAGGACTGTTATTATAGGGAAAACAGGAGGAAGAAGGTGTGTTAGATATGCTCACCGCCTTGAGTTATTTATAAAATATAAATAAATAAAATTAAATGAACAAATAAATAAATTAAAATAAATAAACCAAGCAAGCAAGCAAGCAAATTTTATTGAATCCAGCCATTTGGGTGACAGTATCTGATCATCCAGTTGTGGGGGCAGGGGGATTCTGTGTAACTCACCAGAGTCCTACAGTATCCTTTAGTAGTGCACCAGGGTGTAAATATTGTAAAATAAATACAAATTTAAAAGTTTCACTTTTTATCAGTATCACTTGTTTCTCCCTTTCTCAAGAAGCAATGGATGAAACTAATCAAGGAGAGAACCAACCTAGAACTAAGGAGAAATTTCCGGACAGTTAGAACAATTAATCAGTGGAACATTTGCTTCCAAAAGTTGTGAATGCTCCAATACTGGAGGTCTTTAAAGAAGAGATTGGACAATCATTTGCCTGAAATAGTATAGGGTCTCTGGCCTGAGGAGGGAGGTTGGACTAGAAGACCTCCAAGGTCCCTTCCAACTCTGTTAATTTGTTATTCCCCCTCAGACATTTGATGCCATCTTTCAGTGTCAACATGCTTGTCCTAAAAAATGTTCCAGGACTCTTTGCAGGCCATTTTAAGAGCTTTCTCTTTGGAGAAATATCGAGCGTAGCCTGCTATTTTTGTTTGATTGCCTTTGAACAATTTTAAGATAGAATTTGCTAGGTCTCAGTGACTTCATTGCTAATTCTTTCTGTTGACTATCCTATCTTCAGTACATATATTTTTGTTCATCTCTATGTTTAGTTCCATCCCAGGTTATATCTTTCTAATCAAAAGAGGCTCTCCTAAAAGCACAATTTATTTTCCCATTTTATGGCCAAAGAGGGGATTAACTGTTAATCAGAGTGCTTGGGAGTTGTCATCTTTCACCACTACTCTTTATCAACTGTTTGCAGTGCCAATCTTTAGAGGCACTTGTGTTCAGTTTCAGCTGGGAAAAAACTTTGCTGGCTGATTTACACACATTCAAATTTCTTAAAACACAAGTGTGTGTGTGTGTGTGTATGTGTAGATATATATATATAATATGTATGTATGTATGTATATATGTATATGTATATGTATATATATAAAATTTTATTGTTTTTTAAAAACAAATATAAACAAACAAAACATAAAAACATCGAGGTATCTTCCATAGGTGTACATACAGTGTGCCGGTTGGTTTACAAATTGTTTTGTGCTTCCATTTCGTAGTCTTCAATTACAATTACATTACATATAATCTCATATTGTCAATCAAAAATTAAATACCTTAGTATCATTATTAATCAATCATTTGACTATACTTTTATTCATTCATGTTTTACAAGATAACCATAATTTACTTAGTTTATTTTATAACAGTTCATATTATCATCCCAAATCTATCCTAAACTCATTTTGTAGATATAATAAGAAATACATCTTTATATATTTATTATTTTCTAAAAATCTACATATTTCATTAATACTTTATTGTCTAACCATTGATAGAAAAGATCCCAAATTTTATCTTTTTTATAAATGGCTAGATGATAAAATACGATAATAGAATATTTTAGAGAGTAAGAAATATCTTTATCTTGTTATTTTGCTATTATTTTGTTAATCGATATTATATTTATAAAGGTTTTTTTTTTTTTTAGGATTGATCTGGTATGATTATATGACTAGTTGAATAATTTGGTTAAAGTATTGTTAGCTCATAAAGCATGAATGATTAAAAGTATAGTCAAAAAAATTTTTTGTTTTGTTTAGTGATTATAGGATATATAAGTTTGGATTGATAATATGAGTTGTTATGTAACATAATTGTAACTGGGACTACAAAATGAATGCACAAAAATGATGAACCAACTGACACACTGCATGTAAATATGAGAGGTGTATGTTTTAATGTTTTGTTTGTCTTGTCTGTTTGTAGAAAATTAATAAAATTTTCTTTAAAAAAAAAAAAAGAAAAGATCCCAAATTTTATAAAATTGTTTATCCTCTTGTTCTCTAATTTTAAATGTCAATCTACTCATTTCAGCACATTCCAATATTTTCTTAATGATTTCCTCCTGTGATGGTATTTTCTCATTTTTCCAGTTTTTAGCAAATACAATCCTAGCCACTGTTAATATATTTACAATCAGGTATTTCAACTCTTTACTATATATTTCAAGTAAAATTCCCAATAAAAATATCTCTGGTTTCAAGTCTATATGTTTTTTCGTCATTTTTTTCCAACCATATGTGGATTTTAGTCGTGTTTTTTAGCATCCGCACAAGTGCACCACATATGGTAATATGAGCCAGGTGTCTGATGACATTTCCAACATTTTTCGGATTTATTCTTGAACATTCTTGCTATTCTTGTCGGGGGGAGATACCACCTGTAAAACATCTTATACAAATTTTCTTTATATGCTGTTAACATTGTCATTTTATAATTTTGAGACCACAATTTTTGCCATTTCTCTAAATCAATCCCATATCCAAAATTCTTCCCCCAAGCAATCATAGTTTCTTTGACTTGTTCTTCTTCTAGTTTAATTTCTAATAAATATCCATACAAATTTTTAATCACATTTTCATCAATACCTGTCAAAATCTTATCTAAGTCAGTCAGTTTATCACAGAAACCTTCTGTTTTAGAATCTTTATCATACCTTGAATGTATTTGCGCATATGAAAACCAATTCATCGTTATACCTTGTTCCTCTAGTTTTTGCATAGATTTAAATTCACCCTTTTCATTCAGTATTTCACCATATCTAACTGTTTGTTCCTTTTTGTATATTATAGGATACGAGAATGCTTCAATAGTTGATACCAGACTGGAATTTTCAAATAACATTGTCTTTTAATCTTCTCCCAGTTTAACCACAGAGACTCCCGTATATAATGTCTTCTAAAATACCCCTGTGTTTTAGTTCCTTTGTACCATAAAAAAGCATGCCACCCCAACAACAAATCATGTCCTTCTAATATCAATAATCTAGCATTTCTTAGTGT
>JAUCBL010000113.1:392500-434512 GCA_033807585.1 Hydrophis major | reverse complement strand
CTGATTCTGATTCTACTCTATTCTGTATTCTATTCTGCTCTACTCTATTCTAATTCTATTCTATTCTATTCTATTCTATTCTATTCTATTCTACTCTATTCTACTCTCCTCTCCTCTATTCTAATTCTATTCTACTCTAATCTACTCTGCTCTACTCTGTTCTAATTCGATTCTACTCTACTCTACTCTATTCTAATTCTATTCTATTCTATTTTACTCTATTCTATATTCTATTCTCCTCTACTGGATTCTAACTTATATTCTATTCGGTTCTATTTTATTCAATTCAATTCTATTCTATTCTACTCTATCCTAATTCTATTCTAAACTACGCTACTCTATTCTAATTCTATTCCATTCCATTCTATTCTATTCTATTCTACTCTACTCTACTCTACTCCTATTCTATTCTATTCTATTCTATTCTATTCTATTCTATTCTATTCTATTCTATTCTATTCTACTCTATTCTAATTCTATTCTATTCTATTCTATTCTATTCTATTCTATTCTATTCTATTCTATTCTATTCTATTCTATTCTATTCTATTCTATTCTATTCTTCTCTATTCTATTCTATTCTACTCTACTCTACTCTACTCTATTCTAATTCTATTCTATTCTATTTTACTCTATTCTATATTCTATTCTGCTCTACTGGATTCTCACTTCTATTCTCTTCGGTTCTATTTTATTCAATTCAATTCAATTCTATTCTACTCTATCCTAATTCTATTCTAAACTACGCTACTCTATTCTAATTCTATTCCATTCCATTCTATTCTATTCTATTCTATTCTACTCTACTCTACTCCTATTCTATTCTATTCTATTCTATTCTATTCTATTCTATTCTATTCTATTCTATTCTATTCTACTCTATTCTAATACTATTCCATTCCATTCCATTCTATTCTATTCTATTCTTCTCTATTCTGTATTGTATTCTAATCTACTCTAGTCTAGTGTACTCTATTGTAATTCTACTCTACTTTACTCTGCTCTACTCTACTCTACTCTTCTCTACTGTATTCTAATTCTATTCCACTCTCCTCTATTCTAATTCTATTCCACTCTTAGCTACTCTATTCTGTATTCTATTCTAATTCTAATTCTAATTCTAATTCTAATTCTAATTCTAATTCTAATTCTAATTCTAATTCTAATTCTAATTCTAATTCTAATTCTAATTCTAATTCTAATTCTAATTCTAATTCTAATTCTAATTCTAATTCTAATTCTAATTCTAATTCTAATTCTAATTCTAATTCTAATTCTAATTCTAATTCTAATTCTAATTCTAATTCTAATTCTAATTCTAATTCTAATTCTAATTCTAATTCTAATTCTAATTCTAATTCTAATTCTAATTCTAATTCTGATTCTACTCTATTCTGTATTCTATTCTGCTCTACTCTATTCTAATTCTATTCTATTCTATTCTATTCTATTCTACTCTATTCTACTCTCCTCTCCTCTATTCTAATTCTATTCTACTCTAATCTACTCTGCTCTACTCTGTTCTAATTCGATTCTACTCTACTCTACTTTATTCTAATTCTACTCTACTCTACTCTATTCTAATTCTATTCTATTCTATTCTATTCTATTCTATTCTATTCTATTCTATTCTATTCTATTCTATTCTATTCTATTCTATTCTATTCTATTCTATTCTCCTCCACTCTATTCTAATTCTATTCTATTCTATTCTATTCTATTCTATTCTATTCTATTCTATTCTATTCTATTCTACTCTACTCTACTCTACTCTACTCTACTCTACTCTATTCTATTCTATTCTATTCTATTCTACTCTACTCTACTCTACTCTACTCCTATTCTATTCTATTCTTTTCCACTCTATTCTAATTCTATTCCACTCTACTCTATTCTAATTCGATTCTACTCTTATCTACTCTATTCTGTATTCAATTCTAATTCTAATTCTAATTCCAATTCCAATTCCAATTCCAATTCCAATTCCAATTCCAATTCCAATTCCAATTCCAATTCCAATTCCAATTCCAATTCCAATTCCAATTCCAATTCCAATTCCAATTCCAATTCTAATTCTAATTCTAATTCTAATTCTAATTCTAATTCTAATTCTAATTCTAATTCTAATTCTACTCTATTCTGTATTCTATTCTGCTCTACTCTATTCTAATTCTATTCTATTCTATTCTATTCTATTCTATTCTATTCTATTCTATTCTATTCTATTCTATTCTATTCTATTCTATTCTATTCTATTCTACTCTATTCTAATTCTATTCCATTCCATTCTGTTCTATTCTTCTCTATTCTGTATTCTATTCTACTCTACTCTACTCTAGTCTACCCTATTGTAATTCTACTCTACTCTACTCTACTCTATTCTAATTCTAATTCTACTCTACTCTACTTTACGCTATTCTAATTCTATTCTATTCTACTCTACTCTGCTCTACTCTACTCTACTCTACTCTAATTCTATTCTATTCTTTTCTATTCTATTCTACTCTACTCTACACTAATCTACTCCTATTCTATTCTATTCTATTCTATTCTATTCTATTCTATTCTATTCTATTCTATTCTATTCCGTTCCGTTCCGTTCCGTTCCGTTCCGTTCCGTTCCGTTCTATTCTATTCTATTCTATTCTATTCTATTCTATTCTATTCTATTCTACTCTATTCTAATTCTATTCCATTCCATTCTATTCTATTCTTCTCTATTCTGTATGCTATTCTACTCTACTCTACTCTAGTCTACTCTATTGTAATTCTACTCTACTCTACTCTATTCTAATTCTAATTCTACTCTAATCTACTTCACGCTATTCTACTCTACTCTTCTCTTCTGTATTCTAATTCTATTCCACTCTACTCTATTCTAATTCAATTCTACTCTTATCTACTCTATTCTGTATTCTATTCTAATTCTAATTCTAATTCTAATTCTAATTCTAATTCTAATTCTAATTCTAATTCTAATTCTAATTCTAATTCTAATTCTAATTCTAGTTCTAGTTCTAGTTCTGTTCTGTTTCTGTTTCTGTTTCTGATTCTGATTCTGATTCTGATTCTGATTCTGATTCTGATTCTGATTCTGATTCTGATTCTGATTCTGATTCTGATTCTGATTCTGATTCTGATTCTGATTCTACTCTATTCTGTATTCTATTCTGCTCTACTCTATTCTAATTTCTATTCTATTCTATTCTATTTCATTCTATTCTATTCTATTCTATTCTATTCTATTCTATTCTATTCTACTCTATTCTAATTCTATTCCATTCCATTCTATTCTATTCTTCTCTATTCTGTATTCTATTCTAATCTACTCTACTCTAGTCTACTCTGTTGTAATTCTACTCTACTCTACTCTATTCTAATTCTAATTCTACTCTACTCTACTTTACGCTATTCTAATTCTATTCTATTCTACTCTACTCTGCTCTACTCTACTCTACTCTACTCTAATTCTATTCTATTCTTTTCTATTCTATTCTACTCTACTCTACACTAATCTACTTCTATTCTATTCTATTCTATTCTATTCTATTCTATTCTATTCTATTCTATTCTATTCTATTCTATTCTATTCTATTCTATTCTATTCTATTCTATTCTATTCTATTCTACTCCATTCTAATTCTATTCCATTCCATTCCATTCTATTCTATTCTATTCTTCTCTATTCTGTATTGTATTCTAATCTACTCTAGTCTGGTGTACTCTATTGTAATTCTACTATACTCTGCTCTACTCTACTCTACTCTTCTCTACTGTATTCTAATTCTATTCCACTCTACTCTATTCTAATTCTATTCTACTCTTAGCTACTCTATTCTGTATTCTATTCTAATTCTAATTTTAATTCTGATTCTGATTCTGATTCTGATTCTGATTCTGATTCTGATTCTGATTCTGATTCTGATTCTGATTCTGATTCTGATTCTGATTCTGATTCTGATTCTGATTCTGATTCTGATTCTGATTCTGATTCTACTCTATTCTGTATTCTATTCTGCTCTACTCTATTCTAATTTCTATTCTATTCTATTCTATTTCATTCTATTCTATTCTATTCTATTCTATTCTACTCTATTCTAATTCTATTCCATTCCATTCTATTCTATTCTTCTCTATTCTGTATTCTATTCTAATCTACTCTACTCTAGTCTACTCTGTTGTAATTCTACTCTACTCTACTCTATTCTAATTCTAATTCTACTCTACTCTACTTTACGCTATTCTAATTCTATTCTATTCTACTCCACTCTGCTCTACTCTACTCTACTCTACTCTAATTCTATTCTATTCTTTTCTATTCTATTCTACTCTACTCTACACTAATCTACTCCTATTCTATTCTATTCTATTCTATTCTTTTCTATTCTATTCTATTCTATTCTATTCTATTCTATTCTACTCCATTCTAATTCTATTCCATTCCATTCCATTCTATTCTATTCTATTCTTCTCTATTCTGTATTGTATTCTAATCTACTCTAGTCTGGTGTACTCTATTGTAATTCTACTATACTCTACTCTGCTCTACTCTACTCTACTCTTCTCTACTGTATTCTAATTCTATTCCACTCTACTCTATTCTAATTCTATTCTACTCTTAGCTACTCTATTCTGTATTCTATTCTAATTCTAATTCTAATTCTAATTCTAATTCTAATTCTAATTCTAATTCTAATTCTAATTCTAATTCTAATTCTAATTCTAGTTCTGATTCTGATTCTGATTCTGATTCTGATTCTGATTCTGATTCTGATTCTGATTCTGATTCTGATTCTGATTCTGATTCTGATTCTGATTCTGATTCTGATTCTGATTCTGATTCTGATTCTGATTCTGATTCTGATTCTGATTCTGATTCTGATTCTACTCTATTCTGTATTCTATTCTGCTCTACTCTATTCTAATTTCTATTCTATTCTATTCTATTCTATTTTATTCTATTCTATTCTATTCTATTTCCTTCTATTCTATTCTATTCTATTCTATTCTAATTCTATTCCATTCCATTCCATTCTATTCTTCTCTATTCTGTATTCTATTCTAATTCTAATTCTAATTCTAATTCTAATTCTAATTCTAATTCTAATTCTAATTCTAATTCTAATTCTAATTCTAATTCTAATTCTAATTCTAATTCTAATTCTAATTCTAATTCTAATTCTAATTCTAATTCTAATTCTAATTCTAATTCTAATTCTAATTCTAATTCTGTTTCTGTTTCTGTTTCTGTTTCTGTTTCTGTTTCTGTTTCTGTTTCTGTTTCTGTTTCTGTTTCTGTTTCTGATTCTGATTCTGATTCTGATTCTACTCTATTCTGTATTCTATTCTGCTCTACTCGATTCTAACTTCTCTTCTATTCTGTTCTATTTTATTCAATTCAATTCAATTCTATTCTACTCTAACCTAATTCTATTCTAAACTACGCTACTCTATTCTAAACTACGCTACTCTATTCTAATTCTATTCCATTCCATTCTATTCTATTCTATTCTATTCTATTCTATTCTATTCTATTCTATTCTATTCTATTCTACTCTACTCTACTCTACTCCTATTCTATTCTATTCTTTTCCACTCTATTCTAATTCTATTCCACTCTACTCTATTCTAATTCGATTCTACTCTTATCTACTCTATTCTGAATTCAATTCTAATTATAATTCCAATTCCAATTCCAATTCCAATTCCAATTCCAATTCCAATTCCAATTCCAATTCCAATTCCAATTCCAATTCCAATTCCAATTCCAATTCCAATTCCAATTCTAATTCTAATTCTAATTCTAATTCTAATTCTAATTCTACTCTATTCTGTATTATATTCTGCTCTACTCTCTTCTAATTTCTATTCTATTTCATTCTATTCTATTCTATTCTATTCTATTCTATTCTATTTCATTCTATTCTATTCTATTCCATTCTATTCTATTCTATTCTATTCTATTCTATTCTATTCTATTCTATTCTATTCTACTCTATTCTAATTCTATTCCATTCCATTCTATTCTATTCTTCTCTATTCTGTATTCTATTCTACTCTACTCTACTCTAGTCTACCCTATTGTAATTCTACTCTACTCTACTCTACTCTATTCTAATTCTAATTCTACTCTACTCTACTTTATGCTATTCTAATTCTATTCTATTCTATTCTACTCTACTCTGCTCTACTCTACTCTACTCTACTCTAATTCTATTCTATTCTTTTCTATTCTATTCTACTCTACTCTACACTAATCTACTTCTATTCTATTCTATTCTATTCTATTCTATTCTATTCTATTCTATTCTATTCTATTCTGTTCTGTTCTATTCTGTTCTATTCTGTTCTATTCTATTCTATTCTGTTCTATTCTATTCTATTCTATTCTACTCTATTCTAATTCTATTCCATTCCATTCTATTCTATTCTTCTCTATTCTGTATGCTATTCTACTCTACTCTACTCTAGTCTACTCTATTGTAATTCTACTCTACTCTACTCTATTCTAATTCTATTCCATTCCATTCTATTCTATTCTATTCTATTCTACTCTACTCTACTCCTATTCTATTCTATTCTATTCTATTCTATTCTACTCTATTCTAATACTATTCCATTCCATTCCATTCTATTCTATTCTTCTCTATTCTGTATTGTATTCTAATCTACTCTAGTCTAGTGTACTCTATTGTAATTCTACTCTACTTTACTCTGCTCTACTCTACTCTACTCTTCTCTACTGTATTCTAATTCTATTCCACTCTCCTCTATTCTAATTCTATTCCACTCTTAGCTACTCTATTCTGTATTCTATTCTAATTCTAATTCTAATTCTAATTCTGATTCTGATTCTGATTCTGATTCTGATTCTGATTCTGATTCTGATTCTGATTCTGATTCTGATTCTGATTCTGATTCTGATTCTGATTCTGATTCTGATTCTGATTCTGATTCTGATTCTGATTCTACTCTATTCTGTATTCTATTCTGCTCTACTCTATTCTAATTCTATTCTATTCTATTCTATTCTATTCTATTCTATTCTATTCTATTCTATTCTATTCTATTCTATTCTATTCTATTCTATTCTATTCTATTCTATTCTATTCTACTCTCCTATCCTCTATTCTAATTCTATTCTACTCTAATCTACTCTGCTCTACTCTGTTCTAATTCGATTCTACTCTACTCTACTTTATTCTAATTCTACTCTACTCTACTCTACTCTATTCTAATTCTATTCTAATTCTATTCTATTCTATTCTATTCTATTCTATTCTATTCTATTCTATTCTATTCTATTCTATTCTATTCTATTCTATTCTACTCCACTCTATTCTATTCTATTCTATTCTATTCTATTCTATTCTATTCTATTCTATTCTATTCTAATTCTATTCTATTCTATTCTATTCTATTCTATTCTATTCTATTCTATTCTATTCTATTCTATTCTATTCTATTCTATTCTATTCTTCTCTATTCTATTCTATTCTACTCTACTCTACTCTACTCTATTCTAATTCTATTCTATTCTATTTTACTCTATTCTATATTCTATTCTGCTCTACTGGATTCTCACTTCTATTCTCTTCGGTTCTATTTTATTCAATTCAATTCAATTCTATTCTACTCTATCCTAATTCTATTCTAAACTACGCTACTCTATTCTAATTCTATTCCATTCCATTCTATTCTATTCTATTCTATTCTACTCTACTCTACTCCTATTCTATTCTATTCTATTCTATTCTATTCTATTCTATTCTATTCTATTCTACTCTATTCTAATACTATTCCATTCCATTCCATTCTATTCTATTCTATTCTATTCTACTCTATTCTATTCTATTCTTCTCTATTCTATTCTATTCTATTCTACTCTACTCTACTCTACTCTACTCTATTCTAATTCTATTCTACTCTAATCTACTCTGCTCTACTCTGTTCTAATTCGATTCTACTCTACTCTACTTTATTCTAATTCTACTCTACTCTACTCTACTCTACTCTACTCTATTCTATTCTATTCTATTCTATTCTATTCTATTCTATTCTATTATATTCTATTTCATTCTATTCTATTCTATTCTATTCTATTCTATTCTATTCTATTCTATTCTATTCTATTCTATTCTACTCTATTCTAATTCTATTCTATTCTATTCTATTCTATTCTATTCTATTCTATTCTATTCTATTCTATTCTATTCTATTCTATTCTATTCTATTCTATTCTTCTCTATTCTATTCTATTCTATTCTACTCTACTCTACTCTACTCTACTCTATTCTAATTCTATTCTATTCTATTTTACTCTATTCTATATTCTATTCTGCTCTACTGGATTCTAACTTCTATTCTATTCGGTTCTATTTTATTCAATTCAATTCAATTCTATTCTACTCTATCCTAATTCTATTCTAAACTACGCTACTCTATTCTAATTCTATTCCATTCCATTCTATTCTATTCTATTCTATTCTACTCTACTCTACTCCTATTCTATTCTATTCTATTCTATTCTATTCTATTCTATTCTATTCTATTCTATTCTATTCTATTCTATTCTATTCTATTCTACTCTATTCTAATTCTATTCCATTCCATTCTATTCTATTCTTCTCTATTCTCTATTCTATTCTACTCTACTCTTGTCTAGTCTACTCTATTGTAATTCTACACTACTCTACTCTATTGTAATTCTCATTCTACACTACTCTACTTTACGCTATTCTAATTCTATTCTATTCTACTCTACTCTGCTCTACTCTACTCTACTCTACTCTTCTCTTCTGTATTCTAATTCTATTCCGCTCAACTCTATTCTAATTCGATTCTACTCTTATCTACTCTATTCTGTATTCTATTCTAATTCTAATTCTAATTCTAATTCCAATTCCAATTCCAATTCCAATTCCAATTCCAATTCCAATTCCAATTCCAATTCCAATTCCAATTCCAATTCCAATTGCAATTCCAATTCATATTCCAATTCCAATTCCAATTCTTATTCTGTTTCTGTTTCTGTTTCTGATTCTGATTTTGATTCTGATTCTACTCTATTCTGTATTCTATTCTATTCTGCTCTACTCTATTCTAATTTCTATTCTATTCTATTCTATTCTATTCTATTCTATTCTATTCTATTCTATTCTATTCTATTCTATCTATTCTATTCTATTCTATTCTATTCTATTCTATTCTATTCTATTTCTATTCCATTCCATTCCATTCTATTCTATTCTATTCTTCTCTATTCTCTATTGTATTCTAATCTACTCTAGTCTAGTGTACTCTATTGTAATTCTACTCTATTTTACTCTGCTCTACTCTACTGTACTCTTCTCTACTGTATTCTAATTCTATTCCACTCTCCTCTATTCTAATTGTATTCTACTCTTAGCTACTCTATTCTACATTCTATTCTAATTCTAATTCTAATTCTAATACTAAGTCTAATTCTAATTCTAATTCTAGTTCTAGTTCTAGTTCTAGTTCTAGTTCTAGTTCTAGTTCTAGTTCTAATTCTAATTCTAATTCTAATTCTAATTCTAATTCTAATTCTAATTCTAATTCTAATTCTAATTCTAATTCTAATTCTAATTCTAATTCTGTCTCTGTCTCTGTCTCTGTCTCTGTCTCTGTCTCTGTCTCTGTCTCTGTCTCTGTCTCTGTCTCTGTCTCTGTCTCTGTCGCTGTTTCTCTTTCTCTTTCTCTTTCTGATTCTGATTCTGATTCTACTCTATTCTGTATTCTATTCTGCTCTACTCTATTCTAATTTCTATTCTATTCTATTCTATTCTATTCTATTCTATTCTATTCTACTCTATTCTAATTCTATTCTATTCTATTCTATTCTACTCTATTCTAATTCTATTCTATTCTATTCTATTCTATTCTATTCTATTCTATTCTATTCTATTCTATTCTATTCTATTCTATTCTATTCTATTCTTCTCTATTCTATTCTATTCTATTCTATTCTACTCTACTCTACTCTATTCTAATTCTATTCTATTCTATTCTATTCTATTCTATTCTATTCTATTCTATTCTATTCTATTCTATTCTATTCTATTCTATTCTATTCTTCTCTATTCTATTTTATTCTACTCTATTCTAATTCTATTCTATTTCATTCTATTCTATTCTATTCTATTCTATTCTATTCTATTCTATTCTATTCTATTCTATTCTATTCTATTCTATTCTATTCTATTCTAATTCTATTCCATTCCATTCTACTCTATTCTTCTCTATTCTGTATTCTATTCTACTCTACTCTTTTCTAGTCTACTCTATTGTAATTCTACTCTACTCTACTCTACTCTACTCTATTCTAATTCTCATTCTATTCTACTCTACTTTACGCTATTCTAATTCTATTCTATTCTACTCTACTCTGCTCTACTCTACTCTACTCTTCTCTTCTCTTCTGTATTCTAATTCTATTCCACTCTACTCTATTCTAATTCGATTCTACTCTTAGCTACTCTATTCTGTATTCTATTCTAATTCTAATTCTAATTCTAATTCTAATTCTAATTCTAATTCTAATTCTAATTCTAATTCTGATTCTGATTCTGATTCTGATTCTGATTCTGATTCTGATTCTGATTCTGATTCTGATTCTGATTCTGATTCTGATTCTGATTCTGATTCTGATTCTGATTCTGATTCTGATTCTGATTCTGATGCTGATGCTGATGCTGATTCTACTCTATTCTGTATTCTATTCTGCTCTACTCTATTCTAATTCTATTCTATTCTATTCTATTCTATTCTATTCTATTCTACTCTATTCTACTCTCCTCTCCTCTATTCTAATTCTATTCTACTCTAATCTACTCTGCTCTACTCTGTTCTAATTCGATTCTACTCTACTCTACTCTATTCTAATTCTATTCTATTCTATTTTACTCTATTCTATATTCTATTCTCCTCTACTGGATTCTAACTTATATTCTATTCGGTTCTATTTTATTCAATTCAATTCTATTCTATTCTACTCTATCCTAATTCTATTCTAAACTACGCTACTCTATTCTAATTCTATTCCATTCCATTCTATTCTATTCTATTCTACTCTACTCTACTCTACTCCTATTCTATTCTATTCTATTCTATTCTATTCTATTCTATTCTATTCTATTCTATTCTATTCTATTCTACTCTATTCTAATTCTATTCTATTCTATTCTATTCTATTCTATTCTATTCTATTCTATTCTATTCTATTCTATTCTATTCTTCTCTATTCTATTCTATTCTACTCTACTCTACTCTACTCTATTCTAATTCTATTCTATTCTATTTTACTCTATTCTATATTCTATTCTGCTCTACTGGATTCTCACTTCTATTCTCTTCGGTTCTATTTTATTCAATTCAATTCAATTCTATTCTACTCTATCCTAATTCTATTCTAAACTACGCTACTCTATTCTAATTCTATTCCATTCCATTCTATTCTATTCTATTCTATTCTACTCTATTCTACTCCTATTCTATTCTATTCTATTCTATTCTATTCTATTCTATTCTATTCTATTCTATTCTATTCTACTCTATTCTAATACTATTCCATTCCATTCCATTCTATTCTATTCTATTCTTCTCTATTCTGTATTGTATTCTAATCTACTCTAGTCTAGTGTACTCTATTGTAATTCTACTCTACTTTACTCTGCTCTACTCTACTCTACTCTTCTCTACTGTATTCTAATTCTATTCCACTCTCCTCTATTCTAATTCTATTCCACTCTTAGCTACTCTATTCTGTATTCTATTCTAATTCTAATTCTAATTCTAATTCTAATTCTAATTCTAATTCTAATTCTAATTCTAATTCTAATTCTAATTCTAATTCTAATTCTAATTCTAATTCTAATTCTAATTCTAATTCTAATTCTAATTCTAATTCTAATTCTAATTCTAATTCTAATTCTAATTCTAATTCTAATTCTAATTCTAATTCTAATTCTAATTCTAATTCTAATTCTAATTCTAATTCTAATTCTAATTCTAATTCTAATTCTAATTCTAATTCTAATTCTAATTCTAATTCTAATTCTAATTCTAATTCTAATTCTAATTCTAATTCTAATTCTAATTCTAATTCTAATTCTAATTCTAATTCTAATTCTAATTCTAATTCTAATTCTAATTCTAATTCTAATTCTAATTCTAATTCTGATTCTACTCTATTCTGTATTCTATTCTGCTCTACTCTATTCTAATTCTATTCTATTCTATTCTATTCTATTCTACTCTATTCTACTCTCCTCTCCTCTATTCTAATTCTATTCTACTCTAATCTACTCTGCTCTACTCTGTTCTAATTCGATTCTACTCTACTCTACTTTATTCTAATTCTACTCTACTCTACTCTATTCTAATTCTATTCTATTCTATTCTATTCTATTCTATTCTATTCTATTCTATTCTATTCTATTCTATTCTATTCTCCTCCACTCTATTCTAATTCTATTCTATTCTATTCTATTCTATTCTATTCTATTCTATTCTATTCTATTCTATTCTATTCTATTCTACTCTACTCTACTCTACTCTACTCTATTCTATTCTATTCTATTCTATTCTATTCTATTCTATTCTATTCTATTCTATTCTACTCTACTCTACTCTACTCTACTCTACTCCTATTCTATTCTATTCTTTTCCACTCTATTCTAATTCTATTCCACTCTACTCTATTCTAATTCGATTCTACTCTTATCTACTCTATTCTGTATTCAATTCTAATTCTAATTCTAATTCCAATTCCAATTCCAATTCCAATTCCAATTCCAATTCCAATTCCAATTCCAATTCCAATTCCAATTCCAATTCCAATTCCAATTCCAATTCCAATTCCAATTCCAATTCCAATTCCAATTCCAATTCCAATTCTAATTCTAATTCTAATTCTAATTCTGATTCTGATTCTAATTCTAATTCTAATTCTAATTCTAATTCTAATTCTACTCTATTCTGTATTCTATTCTGCTCTACTCTATTCTAATTCTATTCTATTCTATTCTATTCTATTCTATTCTATTCTATTCTATTCTATTCTATTCTATTCTATTCTACTCTATTCTAATTCTATTCCATTCCATTCTGTTCTATTCTTCTCTATTCTGTATTCTATTCTACTCTACTCTACTCTAGTCTACCCTATTGTAATTCTACTCTACTCTACTCTACTCTATTCTAATTCTAATTCTACTCTACTCTACTTTACGCTATTCTAATTCTATTCTATTCTACTCTACTCTGCTCTACTCTACTCTACTCTACTCTAATTCTATTCTATTCTTTTCTATTCTATTCTACTCTACTCTACACTAATCTACTCCTATTCTATTCTATTCTATTCTATTCTATTCTATTCTATTCTATTCTATTCTATTCTATTCCGTTCCGTTCCGTTCCGTTCCGTTCCGTTCTATTCTATTCTATTCTATTCTATTCTATTCTATTCTATTCTATTCTATTCTATTCTACTCTATTCTAAATCTATTCCATTCCATTCTATTCTATTCTTCTCTATTCTGTATGCTATTCTACTCTACTCTACTCTAGTCTACTCTATTGTAATTCTACTCTACTCTACTCTATTCTAATTCTAATTCTACTCTAATCTACTTCACGCTATTCTACTCTACTCTTCTCTTCTGTATTCTAATTCTATTCCACTCTACTCTATTCTAATTCAATTCTACTCTTATCTACTCTATTCTGTATTCTATTCTAATTCTAATTCTAATTCTAATTCTAATTCTAATTCTAATTCTAATTCTAATTCTAATTCTAATTCTAATTCTAATTCTAATTCTAATTCTAGTTCTAGTTCTAGTTCTAGTTCTAGTTCTAGTTCTGTTTCTGTTTCTGTTTCTGTTTCTGATTCTGATTCTGATTCTGATTCTGATTCTGATTCTGATTCTGATTCTGATTCTGATTCTGATTCTGATTCTGATTCTGATTCTGATTCTGATTCTGATTCTGATTCTGATTCTGATTCTGATTCTGATTCTGATTCTACTCTATTCTGTATTCTATTCTGCTCTACTCTATTCTAATTTCTATTCTATTCTATTCTATTCATTCTATTCTATTCTATTCTATTCTATTCTATTCTATTCTATTCTATTCTATTCTATTCTATTCTATTCTATTCTATTCTATTCTATTCTACTCTATTCTAATTCTATTCCATTCCATTCTATTCTATTCTTCTCTATTCTGTATTCTATTCTAATCTACTCTACTCTAGTCTACTCTGTTGTAATTCTACTCTACTCTACTCTATTCTAATTCTAATTCTACTCTACTCTACTTTACGCTATTCTAATTCTATTCTATTCTACTCTACTCTGCTCTACTCTACTCTACTCTACTCTAATTCTATTCTATTCTTTTCTATTCTATTCTACTCTACTCTACACTAATCTACTCCTATTCTATTCTATTCTATTCTATTCTATTCTATTCTATTCTATTCTATTCTATTCTATTCTATTCTATTCTATTCTATTCTATTCTATTCTATTCTATTCTACTCCATTCTAATTCTATTCCATTCCATTCCATTCTATTCTATTCTATTCTTCTCTATTCTGTATTGTATTCTAATCTACTCTAGTCTGGTGTACTCTATTGTAATTCTACTATACTCTGCTCTACTCTACTCTACTCTTCTCTACTGTATTCTAATTCTATTCCACTCTACTCTATTCTAATTCTATTCTACTCTTAGCTACTCTATTCTGTATTCTATTCTAATTCTAATTTTAATTCTGATTCTGATTCTGATTCTGATTCTGATTCTGATTCTGATTCTGATTCTGATTCTGATTCTGATTCTGATTCTGATTCTGATTCTGATTCTGATTCTGATTCTGATTCTGATTCTACTCTATTCTGTATTCTATTCTGCTCTACTCTATTCTAATTTCTATTCTATTCTATTCTATTTCATTCTATTCTATTCTATTCTATTCTATTCTACTCTATTCTAATTCTATTCCATTCCATTCTATTCTATTCTTCTCTATTCTGTATTCTATTCTAATCTACTCTACTCTAGTCTACTCTGTTGTAATTCTACTCTACTCTACTCTATTCTAATTCTAATTCTACTCTACTCTACTTTACGCTATTCTAATTCTATTCTATTCTACTCCACTCTGCTCTACTCTACTCTACTCTACTCTAATTCTATTCTATTCTTTTCTATTCTATTCTACTCTACTCTACACTAATCTACTCCTATTCTATTCTATTCTATTCTATTCTTTTCTATTCTATTCTATTCTATTCTATTCTATTCTATTCTATTCTACTCCATTCTAATTCTATTCCATTCCATTCCATTCTATTCTATTCTATTCTTCTCTATTCTGTATTGTATTCTAATCTACTCTAGTCTGGTGTACTCTATTGTAATTCTACTATACTCTACTCTGCTCTACTCTACTCTACTCTTCTCTACTGTATTCTAATTCTATTCCACTCTACTCTATTCTAATTCTATTCTACTCTTAGCTACTCTATTCTGTATTCTATTCTAATTCTAATTCTAATTCTAATTCTAATTCTAATTCTAATTCTAATTCTAATTCTAATTCTAATTCTAGTTCTGATTCTGATTCTGATTCTGATTCTGATTCTGATTCTGATTCTGATTCTGATTCTGATTCTGATTCTGATTCTGATTCTGATTCTGATTCTGATTCTGATTCTGATTCTGATTCTGATTCTGATTCTGATTCTGATTCTACTCTATTCTGTATTCTATTCTGCTCTACTCTATTCTAATTTCTATTCTATTCTATTCTATTCTATTTTATTCTATTCTATTCTATTCTATTTCCTTCTATTCTATTCTATTCTATTCTATTCTAATTCTATTCCATTCCATTCCATTCTATTCTTCTCTATTCTGTATTCTATTCTAATTCTAATTCTAATTCTAATTCTAATTCTAATTCTAATTCTAATTCTAATTCTAATTCTAATTCTAATTCTAATTCTAATTCTAATTCTAATTCTAATTCTAATTCTAATTCTAATTCTAATTCTGTTTCTGTTTCTGTTTCTGTTTCTGTTTCTGTTCTGTTTCTGTTTCTGTTTCTGTTTCTGTTTCTGTTTCTGTTTCTGTTTCTGTTTCTGTTTCTGTTTCTGTTTCTGATTCTGATTCTGATTCTGATTCTACTCTATTCTGTATTCTATTCTGCTCTACTCGATTCTAACTTCTCTTCTATTCTGTTCTATTTTATTCAATTCAATTCAATTCTATTCTACTCTAACCTAATTCTATTCTAAACTACGCTACTCTATTCTAAACTACGCTACTCTATTCTAATTCTATTCCATTCCATTCTATTCTATTCTATTCTATTCTATTCTATTCTATTCTACTCTACTCTACTCTACTCCTATTCTATTCTATTCTTTTCCACTCTATTCTAATTCTATTCCACTCTACTCTATTCTAATTCGATTCTACTCTTATCTACTCTATTCTGAATTCAATTCTAATTATAATTCCAATTCCAATTCCAATTCCAATTCCAATTCCAATTCCAATTCCAATTCCAATTCCAATTCCAATTCCAATTCCAATTCCAATTCCAATTCTAATTCTAATTCTAATTCTAATTCTAATTCTACTCTATTCTGTATTATATTCTGCTCTACTCTCTTCTAATTTCTATTCTATTTCATTCTATTCTATTCTATTCTATTCTATTCTATTTCATTCTATTCTATTCTATTCTATTCCATTCTATTCTATTCTATTCTATTCTATTCTATTCTATTCTATTCTATTCTATTCTATTCTACTCTATTCTAATTCTATTCCATTCCATTCTATTCTATTCTTCTCTATTCTGTATTCTATTCTACTCTACTCTACTCTAGTCTACCCTATTGTAATTCTACTCTACTCTACTCTACTCTATTCTAATTCTAATTCTACTCTACTCTACTTTATGCTATTCTAATTCTATTCTATTCTATTCTACTCTACTCTGCTCTACTCTACTCTACTCTACTCTAATTCTATTCTATTCTTTTCTATTCTATTCTACTCTACTCTACACTAATCTACTTCTATTCTATTCTATTCTATTCTATTCTATTCTATTCTATTCTATTCTATTCTATTCTATTCTATTCTGTTCTATTCTGTTCTATTCTGTTCTATTCTGTTCTATTCTGTTCTATTCTATTCTATTCTATTCTACTCTATTCTAATTCTATTCCATTCCATTCTATTCTATTCTTCTCTATTCTGTATGCTATTCTACTCTACTCTACTCTAGTCTACTCTATTGTAATTCTACTCTACTCTACTCTATTCTAATTCTATTCCATTCCATTCTATTCTATTCTATTCTATTCTACTCTACTCTACTCCTATTCTATTCTATTCTATTCTATTCTATTCTACTCTATTCTAATACTATTCCATTCCATTCCATTCTATTCTATTCTTCTCTATTCTGTATTGTATTCTAATCTACTCTAGTCTAGTGTACTCTATTGTAATTCTACTCTACTTTACTCTGCTCTACTCTACTCTACTCTTCTCTACTGTATTCTAATTCTATTCCACTCTCCTCTATTCTAAATCTATTCCACTCTTAGCTACTCTATTCTGTATTCTATTCTAATTCTAATCTAATTCTAATTCTGATTCTGATTCTGATTCTGATTCTGATTCTGATTCTGATTCTGATTCTGATTCTGATTCTGATTCTGATTGTGATTCTGATTCTGATTCTGATTCTGATTCTGATTCTGATTCTACTCTATTCTGTATTCTATTCTGCTCTACTCTATTCTAATTCTATTCTATTCTATTCTATTCTATTCTATTCTATTCTATTCTATTCTATTCTATTCTATTCTATTCTATTCTATTCTATTCTACTCTATTCTACTCTCCTCTCCTCTATTCTAATTCTATTCTACTCTAATCTACTCTGCTCTACTCTGTTCTAATTCGATTCTACTCTACTCTACTTTATTCTAATTCTACTCTACTCTACTCTACTCTATTCTAATTCTATTCTAATTCTATTCTATTCTATTCTATTCTATTCTATTCTATTCTATTCTATTCTATTCTATTCTATTCTATTCTATTCTATTCTATTCTATTCTACTCCACTCTATTCTATTCTATTCTATTCTATTCTATTCTATTCTATTCTATTCTATTCTATTCTAATTCTATTCTATTCTATTCTATTCTATTCTATTCTATTCTATTCTATTCTATTCTATTCTATTCTTCTCTATTCTATTCTATTCTATTCTATTCTATTCTATTCTATTCTACTCCACTCTATTCTATTCTATTCTATTCTATTCTATTCTATTCTATTCTATTCTATTCTATTCTAATTCTATTCTATTCTATTCTATTCTATTCTATTCTATTCTATTCTATTCTATTCTATTCTATTCTTATTCTTCTCTATTCTATTCTATTCTACTCTACTCTACTCTACTCTATTCTAATTCTATTCTATTCTATTTTACTCTATTCTATATTCTATTCTGCTCTACTGGATTCTCACTTCTATTCTCTTCGGTTCTATTTTATTCAATTCAATTCAATTCTATTCTACTCTATCCTAATTCTATTCTAAACTACGCTACTCTATTCTAATTCTATTCCATTCCATTCTATTCTATTCTATTCTATTCTACTCTACTCTACTCCTATTCTATTCTATTCTATTCTATTCTATTCTATTCTATTCTATTCTATTCTATTCTATTCTATTCTATTCTATTCTATTCTACTCTATTCTAATACTATTCCATTCCATTCCATTCTATTCTATTCTATTCTTCTCTATTCTGTATTGTATTCTAATCTACTCTAGTCTAGTGTACTCTATTGTAATTCTACTCTACTTTACTCTGCTCTACTCTACTCTACTCTTCTCTACTGTATTCTAATTCTATTCCACTCTCCTCTATTCTAATTCTATTCCACTCTTAGCTACTCTATTCTGTATTCTATTCTAATTCTAATTCTAATTCTAATTCTAATTCTAATTCTAATTCTAATTCTAATTCTAATTCTAATTCTAATTCTAATTCTAATTCTAATTCTAATTCTAATTCTAATTCTAATTCTAATTCTAATTCTAATTCTAATTCTAATTCTAATTCTAATTCTAATTCTAATTCTAATTCTAATTCTAATTCTAATTCTAATTCTAATTCTAATTCTAATTCTAATTCTAATTCTAATTCTAATTCTAATTCTAATTCTAATTCTAATTCTAATTCTAATTCTAATTCTAATTCTAATTCTAATTCTAATTCTAATTCTAATTCTAATTCTGATTCTGATTCTACTCTATTCTGTATTCTATTCTGCTCTACTCTATTCTAATTCTATTCTATTCTATTCTATTCTATTCTATTCTACTCTATTCTACTCTCCTCTCCTCTATTCTAATTCTAATTCTACTCTAATCTACTCTGCTCTACTCTGTTCTAATTCGATTCTACTCTACTCTACTCTAATTCTATTCTATTCTATTCTATTCTATTCTATTCTATTCTATTCTATTCTATTCTATTCTATTCTATTCTATTCTATTCTATTCTATTCTATTCTATTCTTCTCTATTCTATTCTATTCTACTCTACTCTACTCTATTCTAATTCTATTCTATTCTATTTTACTCTATTCTATATTCTATTCTGCTCTACTGGATTCTCACTTCTATTCTATTCGGTTCTATTTTATTCAGTTCAATTCAATTCTATTCTACTCTATCCTAATTCTATTCTAAACTACGCTACTCTATTCTAATTCTATTCCATTCCATTCTATTCTATTCTATTCTACTCTACTCTACTCCTATTCTATTCTATTCTATTCTATTCTATTCTATTCTATTCTATTCTATTCTATTCTATTCTATTCTATTCTACTCTATTCTAATACTATTCCATTCCATTCCATTCTATTCTATTCTATTCTTCTCTATTCTGTATTGTATTCTAATCTACTCTAGTCTAGTGTACTCTATTGTAATTCTACTCTACTTTACTCTGCTCTACTCTACTCTACTCTTCTCTACTGTATTCTAATTCTATTCCACTCTCCTCTATTCTAATTCTATTCCACTCTTAGCTACTCTATTCTGTATTCTATTCTAATTCTAATTCTAATTCTAATTCTAATTCTAATTCTAATTCTAATTCTAATTCTAATTCTAATTCTAATTCTAATTCTAATTCTAATTCTAATTCTAATTCTAATTCTAATTCTAATTCTAATTCTAATTCTAATTCTAATTCTAATTCTAATTCTAATTCTAATTCTAATTCTAATTCTAATTCTAATTCTAATTCTAATTCTAATTCTAATTCTAATTCTAATTCTAATTCTAATTCTAATTCTAATTCTAATTCTAATTCTAATTCTAATTCTAATTCTAATTCTAATTCTAATTCTAATTCTAATTCTAATTCTAATTCTAATTCTAATTCTAATTCTAATTCTAATTCTAATTCTAATTCTAATTCTGATTCTGATTCTACTCTATTCTGTATTCTATTCTGCTCTACTCTATTCTAATTCTATTCTATTCTATTCTATTCTATTCTATTCTATTCTATTCTATTCTATTCTATTCTATTCTACTCTATTCTACTCTCCTCTCCTCTATTCTAATTCTATTCTACTCTAATCTACTCTGCTCTACTCTGTTCTAATTCGATTCTACTCTACTCTACTTTATTCTAATTCTACTCTACTCTACTCTACTCTATTCTAATTCTATTCTATTCTATTCTATTCTATTCTATTCTATTCTATTCTATTCTATTCTATTCTATTCTCCTCCACTCTATTCTAATTCTATTCTATTCTATTCTATTCTATTCTATTCTATTCTATTCTATTCTATTCTATTCTATTCTATTCTATTCTATTCTACTCTATTCTATTCTATTCCATTCTATTCTATTCTATTCTATTCTATTCTATTCTATTCTATTCTATTCTATTCTATTCTATTCTATTCTATTCTATTCTATTCTATTCTATTCTACTCTATTCTAATTCTATTCCATTCCATTCTATTCTATTCTTCTCTATTCTCTATTCTATTCTACTCTACTCTTGTCTAGTCTACTCTATTGTAATTCTACACTACTCTACTCTATTGTAATTCTCATTCTACACTACTCTACTTTACGCTATTCTAATTCTATTCTATTCTACTCTACTCTGCTCTACTCTACTCTACTCTACTCTTCTCTTCTGTATTCTAATTCTATTCCGCTCAACTCTATTCTAATTCGATTCTACTCTTATCTACTCTATTCTGTATTCTATTCTAATTCTAATTCTAATTCTAATTCCAATTCCAATTCCAATTCCAATTCCAATTCCAATTCCAATTCCAATTCCAATTCCAATTCCAATTCCAATTCCAATTCCAATTCCAATTCCAATTCTAATTCCAATTCATATTCCAATTCCAATTCCAATTCTTATTCTGTTTCTGTTTCTGTTTCTGATTCTGATTTTGATTCTGATTCTACTCTATTCTGTATTCTATTCTATTCTGCTCTACTCTATTCTAATTTCTATTCTATTCTAATTCTAATTCTAATTCTAATTCTGATTCTGATTCTGATTCTGATTCTGATTCTGATTCTGATTCTGATTCTGATTCTGATTCTGATTCTGATTCTGATTCTGATTCTGATTCTGATTCTGATTCTGATTCTACTCTATTCTGTATTCTATTCTGCTCTACTCTATTCTAATTCTATTCTATTCTATTCTATTCTATTCTATTCTATTCTATTCTATTCTATTCTATTCTATTCTATTCTATTCTATTCTACTCTATTCTACTCTCCTCTCCTCTATTCTAATTCTATTCTACTCTAATCTACTCTGCTCTACTCTGTTCTAATTCGATTCTACTCTACTCTACTTTATTCTAATTCTACTCTACTCTACTCTACTCTATTCTAATTCTATTCTAATTCTATTCTATTCTATTCTATTCTATTCTATTCTATTCTATTCTATTCTATTCTATTCTATTCTATTCTATTCTATTCTATTCTACTCCACTCTATTCTATTCTATTCTATTCTATTCTATTCTATTCTATTCTATTCTATTCTATTCTAATTCTATTCTATTCTATTCTATTTTATTCTATTCTATTCTATTCTATTCTATTCTATTCTATTCTATTCTATTCTATTCTATTCTTCTCTATTCTATTCTATTCTATTCTATTCTATTCTATTCTATTCTATTCTACTCCACTCTATTCTATTCTATTCTATTCTATTCTATTCTATTCTATTCTATTCTATTCTATTCTATTCTATTCTAATTCTATTCTATTCTATTCTATTCTATTCTATTCTATTCTATTCTATTCTATTCTATTCTATTCTATTCTTCTCTATTCTATTCTATTCTACTCTACTCTACTCTACTCTATTCTAATTCTATTCTATTCTATTTTACTCTATTCTATATTCTATTCTGCTCTACTGGATTCTCACTTCTATTCTCTTCGGTTCTATTTTATTCAATTCAATTCAATTCTATTCTACTCTATCCTAATTCTATTCTAAACTACGCTACTCTATTCTAATTCTATTCCATTCCATTCTATTCTATTCTATTCTATTCTACTCTACTCTACTCCTATTCTATTCTATTCTATTCTATTCTATTCTATTCTATTCTATTCTATTCTATTCTATTCTATTCTATTCTATTCTACTCTATTCTAATACTATTCCATTCCATTCCATTCTATTCTATTCTATTCTTCTCTATTCTGTATTGTATTCTAATCTACTCTAGTCTAGTGTACTCTATTGTAATTCTACTCTACTTTACTCTGCTCTACTCTACTCTACTCTTCTCTACTGTATTCTAATTCTATTCCACTCTCCTCTATTCTAATTCTATTCCACTCTTAGCTACTCTATTCTGTATTCTATTCTAATTCTAATTCTAATTCTAATTCTAATTCTAATTCTAATTCTAATTCTAATTCTAATTCTAATTCTAATTCTAATTCTAATTCTAATTCTAATTCTAATTCTAATTCTAATTCTAATTCTAATTCTAATTCTAATTCTAATTCTAATTCTAATTCTAATTCTAATTCTAATTCTAATTCTAATTCTAATTCTAATTCTAATTCTAATTCTAATTCTAATTCTAATTCTAATTCTAATTCTAATTCTAATTCTAATTCTAATTCTAATTCTAATTCTAATTCTGATTCTACTCTATTCTGTATTCTATTCTGCTCTACTCTATTCTAATTCTATTCTATTCTATTCTATTCTATTCTACTCTATTCTACTCTCCTCTCCTCTATTCTAATTCTAATTCTACTCTAATCTACTCTGCTCTACTCTGTTCTAATTCGATTCTACTCTACTCTACTCTAATTCTATTCTATTCTATTCTATTCTATTCTATTCTATTCTATTCTATTCTATTCTATTCTATTCTATTCTATTCTATTCTTCTCTATTCTATTCTATTCTACTCTACTCTACTCTATTCTAATTCTATTCTATTCTATTTTACTCTATTCTATATTCTATTCTGCTCTACTGGATTCTCACTTCTATTCTATTCGGTTCTATTTTATTCAGTTCAATTCAATTCTATTCTACTCTATCCTAATTCTATTCTAAACTACGCTACTCTATTCTAATTCTATTCCATTCCATTCTATTCTATTCTATTCTATTCTATTCTATTCTACTCTACTCTACTCCTATTCTATTCTATTCTATTCTATTCTATTCTATTCTATTCTATTCTATTCTATTCTATTCTATTCTATTCTACTCTATTCTAATACTATTCCATTCCATTCCATTCTATTCTATTCTATTCTTCTCTATTCTGTATTGTATTCTAATCTACTCTAGTCTAGTGTACTCTATTGTAATTCTACTCTACTTTACTCTGCTCTACTCTACTCTACTCTTCTCTACTGTATTCTAATTCTATTCCACTCTCCTCTATTCTAATTCTATTCCACTCTTAGCTACTCTATTCTGTATTCTATTCTAATTCTAATTCTAATTCTAATTCTAATTCTAATTCTAATTCTAATTCTAATTCTAATTCTAATTCTAATTCTAATTCTAATTCTAATTCTAATTCTAATTCTAATTCTAATTCTAATTCTAATTCTAATTCTAATTCTAATTCTAATTCTAATTCTAATTCTAATTCTAATTCTAATTCTAATTCTAATTCTAATTCTAATTCTAATTCTAATTCTAATTCTAATTCTAATTCTAATTCTAATTCTAATTCTAATTCTAATTCTAATTCTAATTCTAATTCTAATTCTAATTCTAATTCTAATTCTAATTCTAATTCTAATTCTAATTCTGATTCTGATTCTACTCTATTCTGTATTCTATTCTGCTCTACTCTATTCTAATTCTATTCTATTCTATTCTATTCTATTCTATTCTATTCTATTCTATTCTATTCTATTCTATTCTATTCTATTCTATTCTATTCTACTCTATTCTACTCTCCTCTCCTCTATTCTAATTCTATTCTACTCTAATCTACTCTGCTCTACTCTGTTCTAATTCGATTCTACTCTACTCTACTTTATTCTAATTCTACTCTACTCTACTCTACTCTATTCTAATTCTATTCTATTCTATTCTATTCTATTCTATTCTATTCTATTCTATTCTATTCTATTCTATTCTATTCTATTCTATTCTATTCTCCTCCACTCTATTCTAATTCTATTCTATTCTATTCTATTCTATTCTATTCTATTCTATTCTATTCTATTCTATTCTATTCTATTCTATTCTATTCTACTCTATTCTATTCTATTTCATTCTATTCTATTCTATTCTATTCTATTCTATTCTATTCTATTCTATTCTATTCTATTCTATTCTATTCTATTCTATTCTAATTCTAATTCTATTCCATTCCATTCTATTCTATTCTATTCTTCTCTATTCTCTATTCTATTCTACTCTACTCTTGTCTAGTCTACTCTATTGTAATTCTACACTACTCTACTCTATTGTAATTCTCATTCTACACTACTCTACTTTACGCTATTCTAATTCTATTCTATTCTACTCTACTCTGCTCTACTCTACTCTACTCTACTCTTCTCTTCTGTATTCTAATTCTATTCCGCTCAACTCTATTCTAATTCGATTCTACTCTTATCTACTCTATTCTGTATTCTATTCTAATTCTAATTCTAATTCTAATTCCAATTCCAATTCCAATTCCAATTCCAATTCCAATTCCAATTCCAATTCCAATTCCAATTCCAATTCCAATTCCAATTCCAATTCCAATTCCAATTCTAATTCCAATTCATATTCCAATTCCAATTCCAATTCTTATTCTGTTTCTGTTTCTGTTTCTGATTCTGATTCTGATTTTGATTCTGATTCTACTCTATTCTGTATTCTATTCTATTCTGCTCTACTCTATTCTAATTTCTATTCTATTCTATTCTATTCTATTCTATTCTATTCTATTCTATTCTATTCTATTCTATTCTATTCTATTCTATTTCTATTCCATTCCATTCCATTCTATTCTATTCTATTCTTCTCTATTCTCTATTGTATTCTAATCTACTCTAGTCTAGTGTACTCTATTGTAATTCTACTCTATTTTACTCTGCTCTACTCTACTGTACTCTTCTCTACTGTATTCTAATTCTATTCCACTCTCCTCTATTCTAATTGTATTCTACTCTTAGCTACTCTATTCTACATTCTATTCTAATTCTAATTCTAATACTAAGTCTAATTCTAATTCTAATTCTAGTTCTAGTTCTAGTTCTAGTTCTAGTTCTAGTTCTAGTTCTAGTTCTAGTTCTAATTCTAATTCTAATTCTAATTCTAATTCTAATTCTAATTCTAATTCTAATTCTAATTCTAATTCTAATTCTAATTCTAATTCTGTCTCTGTCTCTGTCTCTGTCTCTGTCTCTGTCTCTGTCTCTGTCTCTGTCTCTGTCTCTGTCGCTGTTTCTGTTTCTCTTTCTCTTTCTGATTCTGATTCTGATTCTGATTCTACTCTATTCTGTATTCTATTCTGCTCTACTCTATTCTAATTTCTATTCTATTCTATTCTATTCTATTCTACTCTATTCTAATTCTATTCTATTCTATTCTATTCTACTCTATTCTAATTCTATTCTATTCTATTCTATTCTATTCTATTCTATTCTATTCTATTCTATTCTATTCTATTCTATTCTATTCTTCTCTATTCTATTCTATTCTATTCTACTCTACTCTACTCTATTCTAATTCTATTCTATTCTATTCTATTCTATTCTATTCTATTCTATTCTATTCTATTCTATTCTATTCTATTCTATTCTATTCTATTCTATTCTATTCTATTCTATTCTATTCTATTCTATTCTTCTCTATTCTATTCTATTCTACTCTATTCTAATTCTATTCTATTTCATTCTATTCTATTCTATTCTATTCTATTCTATTCTATTCTATTCTATTCTATTCTATTCTATTCTATTCTAATTCTATTCCATTCCATTCTACTCTATTCTTCTCTATTCTGTATTCTATTCTACTCTACTCTTTTCTAGTCTACTCTATTGTAATTCTACTCTACTCTACTCTACTCTATTCTAATTCTCATTCTATTCTACTCTACTTTACGCTATTCTAATTCTATTCTATTCTACTCTACTCTGCTCTACTCTACTCTACTCTTCTCTTCTTCATTCTAATTCTATTCCACTCTACTCTATTCTAATTCGATTCTACTCTTAGCTACTCTATTCTGTATTCTATTCTACTCTATTCTAATTCTAATTCTAATTCTAATTCTAATTCTAATTCTAATTCTAATTCTAATTCTAATTCTAATTCTAATTCTAATTCTAATTCTAATTCTAATTCTAATTCTAATTCTAATTCTAATTCTAATTCTAATTCTAATTCTAATTCTAATTCTAATTCTAATTCTACTCTATTCTAATTCTATTCTATTCTATTCTATTCTATTCTATTCTATTCTATTCTACTCTATTCTACTCTATTCTCCTCTATTCTAATTCTGTTCTACTCTAATCTACTCTGCTCTACTCTGTTCTAATTCGATTCTACTCTACTCTACTTTATTCTAATTCTACTCTACTCTACTCTACTCTACTCTACTCTACTCTACTCTACTCTACTCTACTCTATTCTATTCTATTCTATTCTATTCTATTCTATTCTATTCTATTTCATTCTATTCTATTCTATTCTATTCTATTCTATTCTATTCTATTCTATTCTACTCTATTCTAATTCTATTCTATTCTATTCTATTCTATTCTATTCTATTCTATTCTATTCTATTCTATTCTTCTCTATTCTATTCTATTCTATTCTACTCTACTCTATTCTAATTCTATTCTATTCTATTCTATTCTATTCTATTCTATTCTATTCTATTCTATTCTATTCTATTCTATTCTATTCTATTTCATTCTATTCTATTCTATTCTATTCTATTCTATTCTATTCTATTCTATTCTATTCTATTCTATTCTATTCTATTCTATTCTATTCTATTCTATTCTTCTCTATTCTATTCTATTCTACTCTACTCTACTCTATTCTAATTCTATTCTATTCTATTTTACTCTATTCTATATTCTATTCTGCTCTACTGGATTCTAACTTCTATTCTATTCGGTTCTATTTTATTCAATTCAATTCAATTCTATTCTACTCTATTCTAATTCTATTCTAAACTACGCTACTCTATTCTAATTCTATTCCATTCCATTCTATTCTATTCTATTCTATTCTACTCTACTCTACTCCTATTCTATTCTATTCTATTCTATTCTATTCTACTCTACTCTACTCTACTCTATTCTAATTTTATTCCATTCCATTCCATTCTATTCTATTCTATTCTACTCTACTCTACTCCTATTCTATTCTATTCTACTCTATTCTAATACTATTCCATTCCATTCCATTCTATTCTATTCTATTCTTCTCTATTCTGTATTGTATTCTAATCTACTCTAGTCTAGTGTACTCTATTGTAATTCTACTCTACTTTACTCTGCTCTACTCTACTCTACTCTTCTCTACTGTATTCTAATTCTATTCCACTCTCCTCTATTCTAATTCTATTCTACTCTTAGCTACTCTATTCTGTATTCTATTCTAATTCTAATACTAATTCTAATTCTAATTCTAATTCTAATTCTAATTCTAATTCTAATTCTAATTCTAATTCTAATTCTAATTCTAATTCTAATTCTAATTCTAATTCTAATTCTAATTCTAATTCTAATTCTAATTCTAATTCTAATTCTACTCTATTCTAATTCTATTCTATTCTATTCTATTCTATTCTATTCTATTCTATTCTATTCTATTCTATTCTATTCTATTCTATTCTATTCTATTCTATTCTATTCTACTCTATTCTACTCTATTCTAATTCTGTTCTACTCTAATCTACTCTGCTCTACTCTGTTCTAATTCGATTCTACTCTACTCTACTTTATTCTAATTCTACTCTACTCTACTCTACTCTATTCTATTCTATTCTATTCTATTCTATTCTATTCTATTCTATTCTATTCTATTTCATTCTATTCTATTCTATTCTATTCTATTCTATTCTATTCTATTCTATTCTATTCTATTCTACTCTATTCTAATTCTATTCTATTCTATTTTTTTCTTTTCTATTCTATTCTATTCTATTCTATTCTATTCTATTCTATTCTATTCTATTCTATTCTATTCTTCTCTATTCTATTCTATTCTACTCTACTCTACTCTACTCTATTCTAATTCTATTCTATTCTATTTTACTCTATTCTATATTCTATTCTGCTCTACTGGATTCTAACTTCTATTCTATTCGGTTCTATTTTATTCAATTCAATTCAATTCTATTCTACTCTATCCTAATTCTATTCTAAACTACGCTACTCTATTCTAATTCTATTCCATTCTATTCTATTCTATTCTATTCTATTCTATTCTATTCTATTCTATTCTATTCTATTCTATTCTATTCTACTCTACTCTACTCCTATTCTATTCTATTCTATTCTATTCTATTCTATTCTATTCTATTCTACTCTATTCTAATACTATTCCATTCCATTCCATTCTATTCTATTCTATTCTTCTCTATTCTGTATTGTATTCTAATCTACTCTAGTCTAGTGTACTCTATTGTAATTCTACTCTACTTTACTCTGCTCTACTCTACTCTACTCTTCTCTACTGTATTCTAATTCTATTCCACTCTCCTCTATTCTAATTCTATTCCACTCTTAGCTACTCTATTCTGTATTCTATTCTAATTCTAATTCTAATTCTAATTCTAATTCTAATTCTAATTCTAATTCTAATTCTAATTCTAATTCTAATTCTAATTCTAATTCTAATTCTAATTCTAATTCTAATTCTAATTCTAATTCTAATTCTAATTCTAATTCTAATTCTAATTCTAATTCTAATTCTACTCTATTCTAATTCTATTCTATTCTATTCTATTCTATTCTATTCTATTCTATTCTATTCTATTCTATTCTATTCTATTCTATTCTATTCTATTCTACTCTATTCTACTCTATTCTACTCTATTCTAATTCTGTTCTACTCTAATCTACTCTGCTCTACTCTGTTCTAATTCGATTCTACTCTACTCTACTTTATTCTAATTCTACTCTACTCTACTCTACTCTACTCTACTCTACTCTACTCTACTCTATTCTATTCTATTCTATTCTATTCTATTCTATTATATTATATTCTATTTCATTCTATTCTATTCTATTCTATTCTATTCTATTCTATTCTATTCTATTCTACTCTATTCTATTCTATTCTATTCTACTCTATTCTAATTCTATTCTATTCTATTCTATTCTATTCTATTCTATTCTATTCTATTCTATTCTATTCTATTCTTCTCTATTCTATTCTATTCTACTCTACTCTACTCTACTCTACTCTATTCTAATTCTATTCTATTCTATTTTACTCTATTCTATATTCTATTCTGCTCTACTGGATTCTAACTTCTATTCTATTCGGTTCTATTTTATTCAATTCAATTCAATTCTATTCTACTCTATCCTAATTCTATTCTAAACTAAACTACGCTACTCTATTCTAATTCTATTCCATTCCATTCTATTCTATTCTATTCTATTCTATTCTACTCTACTCTACTTCTATTCTATTCTATTCTATTCTATTCTATTCTATTCTATTCTATTCTATTCTACTCTATTCTAATACTATTCCATTCCATTCCATTCTATTCTATTCTATTCTTCTCTATTCTGTATTGTATTCTAATCTACTCTAGTCTAGTGTACTCTATTGTAATTCTACTCTACTTTACTCTGCTCTACTCTACTCTACTCTTCTCTACTGTATTCTAATTCTATTCCACTCTCCTCTATTCTAATTCTATTCCACTCTTAGCTACTCTATTCTGTATTCTATTCTAATTCTAATTCTAATTCTAATTCTA
This sequence comes from Hydrophis major, assembly GCA_033807585.1. Classification (NCBI taxonomy): domain Eukaryota; kingdom Metazoa; phylum Chordata; class Lepidosauria; order Squamata; family Elapidae; genus Hydrophis; species Hydrophis major. The sequence goes on along the minus strand of JAUCBL010000113.1, from coordinate 403,899 downwards.
ATTCTAATTCTAATTCTAATTCTGATTCTGATTCTGATTCTGATTCTGATTCTGATTCTGATTCTGATTCTGATTCTGATTCTGATTCTGATTCTGATTCTGATTCTGATTCTGATTCTGATTCTGATTCTGATTCTGATTCTGATTCTGATTCTGATTCTGATGCTGATGCTGATTCTGATTCTACTCTATTCTGTATTCTATTCTGCTCTACTCTATTCTAATTCTATTCTATTCTATTCTATTCTATTCTATTCTATTCTATTCTATTCTATTCTATTCTATTCTATTCTATTCTACTCTATTCTACTCTCCTCTCCTCTATTCTAATTCTATTCTACTCTAATCTACTCTGCTCTACTCTGTTCTAATTCGATTCTACTCTACTCTACTCTATTCTAATTCTATTCTATTCTATTTTACTCTATTCTATATTCTATTCTCCTCTACTGGATTCTAACTTATATTCTATTCGGTTCTATTTTATTCAATTCAATTCTATTCTATTCTACTCTATCCTAATTCTATTCTAAACTACGCTACTCTATTCTAATTCTATTCCATTCCATTCTATTCTATTCTATTCTACTCTACTCTACTCTACTCCTATTCTATTCTATTCTATTCTATTCTATTCTATTCTATTCTATTCTATTCTATTCTATTCTATTCTATTCTATTCTATTCTATTCTACTCTATTCTAATTCTATTCCATTCCATTCTATTCTATTCTATTCTATTCTTCTCTATTCTGTTTTGTATTCTAATCTACTCTAGTCTAGTGTACTCTATTGTAATTCTACTCTACTCTACTCTTCTCTACTGTATTCTAATTCTATTCCACTCTGCTCTATTCTAATTCTATTCTACTCTTAGCTACTGTATTCTGTATTCTATTCTAATTCTAATTCTAATTCTAATTCTAATTCTAATTCTAATTCTAATTCTAATTCTAATTCTAATTCTAATTCTAATTCTAATTCTAATTCTAATTCTAATTCTAATTCTAATTCTAATTCTAATTCTAATTCTAATTCTAATTCTAATTCTAATTCTAATTCTAATTCTAATTCTAATTCTAATTCTAATTCTAATTCTAATTCTTCTACTCTATTCTGTATTCTATTCTATTCTGCTCTACTCTATTCTATTCTATTCTATTCTATTCTATTCTATTCTATTCTATTCTATTCTACTCTACTCTATTCTAATTCTATTCTATTCTATTTTACTCTATTCTATATTCTATTCTCCTCTACTGGATTCTAACTTATATTCTATTCGGTTCTATTTTATTCAATTCAATTCTATTCTATTCTACTCTATCCTAATTCTATTCTAAACTACGCTACTCTATTCTCATTCTATTCCATTCCATTCTATTCTATTCTATTCTACTCTACTCTACTCTACTCCTATTCTATTCTATTCTATTCTATTCTATTCTATTCTATTCTATTCTATTCTATTCTATTCTGTTCTGTTCTATTCTACTCTATTCTAATACTATTCCATTCCATTCCATTCTATTCTATTCTATTCTTCTCTATTCTGATTTGTATTCTAATCTACTCTAGTCTAGTGTACTCTATTGTAATTCTACTCTACTCTACTCTGCTCTACTCTACTCTACTCTTCTCTACTGTATTCTAATTCTATTCCACTCTCCTCTATTCTAATTCTATTCTACTCTTAGCTACTCTATTCTGTATTCTATTCTAATTCTAATTCTAATTCTAATTCTAATTCTAATTCTAATTCTAATTCTAATTCTAATTCTAATTCTAATTCTAATTCTAATTCTAATTCTAATTCTAATTCTAATTCTAATTCTAATTCTAATTCTAATTCTAATTCTAATTCTAATTCTAATTCTAATTCTAATTCTAATTCTAATTCTAATTCTAATTCTAATTCTAATTCTAATTCTAATTCTAATTCTAATTCTAATTCTAATTCTAATTCTAATTCTAATTCTAATTCTAATTCTAATTCTAGTGTACTCTATTGTAATTCTACTATACTCTACTCTGCTCTACTCTACTCTACTCTTCTCTACTGTATTCTAATTCTATTCCACTCTACTCTATTCTAATTCTATTCTACTCTTAGCTACTCTATTCTGTATTCTATTCTAATTCTAATTCTAATTCTGATTCTGATTCTGATTCTGATTCTGATTCTGATTCTGATTCTGATTCTGATTCTGATTCTGATTCTGATTCTGATTCTGATTCTGATTCTGATTCTGATTCTGATTCTACTCTATTCTGTATTTTATTCTGCTCTACTCTATTCTATTCTATTCTATTCTATTCTATTCTATTCTATTCTATTCTATTCTATTCTATTCTAATTCTCTTCCATTCCATTCCATTCCATTCTTCTCTATTCTGTATTCTATTCTAATCTACTCTACTCTAGGCTACTCTATTGTAATTCTACTCGACTCTACTCTACTCTAATTCTGATTCTACTCTACTCTACTTTACGCTATTCTAATTCTATTCTATTCTACTCTACTCTGCTCTACTCTACTCTACTCTTCTCTTCTGTATTCTAATTCTATTCCACTCTACTCTATTCTAATTCTATTCTACTCTTAGCTACTCTATTCTGTATTCTATTCTAATTCTAATTCTAATTCTAATTCTAATTCTAATTCTAATTCTAATTCTAATTCTAATTCTAATTCTAATTCTAATTCTAATTCTAATTCTAATTCTAATTCTAATTCTAATTCTAATTCTAATTCTAATTCTAATTCTAATTCTAATTCTAATTCTAATTCTAATTCTAATTCTAATTCTAATTCTAATTCTAATTCTAATTCTAATTCTAATTCTAATTCTAATTCTAATTCTAATTCGAAATCTAATTCTAATTCTGTCTCTGTCTCTGTCTCTGTCTCTGTCTCTGTCTCTGTCTCTGTCTCTGTTTCTGTTTCTGTTTCTGATTCTGATTCTGATTCTACTCTATTCTGTATTCTATTCTGCTCTACTCTATTCTAATTAATATTCTATTCTATTCTATTCTATTCTATTCTATTCTATTCTATTCTATTCTATTCTATTCTATTCTATTCTACTCTATTCTAATTCTATTCTATTCTATTCTATTCTCCTCTATTCTAATTCTATTCTACTCTAATCTATTCTGCTCTACTCTGCTCTACTCTGTTCTAATTCGATTCTACTCTACTCTGCTTTATTCTAATTCTACTCTACTCTACTCTACTCTATTCTAATTCTAAATCTACTCTACTCTACTTTACGCTATTCTAATTCTATTCGATTCTACTCTACTCTGCTTTATTCTAATTCTACTCTACTCTACTCTACTCTATTCTAATTCTAAATCTACTCTACTCTACTTTACGCTATTCTAATTCTATTCTATTCTACTCTATTCTAATTCGATTCTACTCTCATCTACTCTATTTTGTATTCTATTCTAATTCCAATTCCAATTCCAATTCCAATTCCAATTCCAATTCCAATTCCAATTCCAATTCCAATTCCAATTCCAATTCCAATTCCAATTCTAATTCTAATTCTAATTCTAATTCTATTCTATTCTATTCTAATCTATTCTAATCTATTCTAATTCTTTTCCATTCCATTCTACTCTATTCTTCTCTATTCTGTATTCTATTCTACTCTACTCTTTTCTAGTCTACTCTATTGTAATTCTACTCTACTCTACTCTACTCTATTCTAATTCTCATTCTATTCTACTCTACTTTACGCTATTCTAATTCTATTCTATTCTACTCTACTCTGCTCTACTCTAATCTACTCTACTCTTCTTTTCTTCATTCTAATTCTATTCCACTCTACTCTATTCTAATTCGATTCTACTCTTAGCTACTCTATTCTGTATTCTATTCTACTCTATTCTAATTCTAATTCTAATTCTAATTCTAATTCTAATTCTAATTCTAATTCTAATTCTAATTCTAATTCTAATTCTAATTCTAATTCTAATTCTAATTCTAATTCTAATTCTAATTCTAATTCTAATTCTAATTCTAATTCTAATTCTAATTCTAATTCTAATTCTAATTCTAATTCTAATTCTAATTCTAATTCTAATTCTAATTCTAGTGTACTCTATTGTAATTCTACAATACTCTACTCTGCTCTACTCTACTCTACTCTTCTCTACTGTATTCTAATTCTATTTCACTCTACTCTATTCTAATTCTATTCTACTCTTAGCTACTCTATTCTGTATTCTATTCTGATTCTGATTCTGATTCTGATTCTGATTCTGATTCTGATTCTGATTCTGATTCTGATTCTGATTCTGATTCTGATTCTGATTCTGATTCTGATTCTGATTCTGATTCTGATTCTGATTCTGATTCTACTCTATTCTGTATTCTATTCTGCTCTACTCTATTCTAATTTCTATTCTATTCTATTCTATTCTATTCTATTCTATTCTATTCTATTCTATTCTATTCTATTCTATTCTATTCTATTCTATTCTATTCCATTCCATTCCATTCTATTCTTCTCTATTCTGTATTCTATTCTAATCTACTCTACTCTAGGCTACTCTATTGTAATTCTACTCGACTCTACTCTACTCTAATTCTGATTCTACTCTACTCTACTTTACGCTATTCTAATTCTTTTCTATTCTACTCTACTCTGCTCTACTCTACTCTACTCTTCTCTTTTGTATTCTAATTCTATTCCACTCTACTCTATTCTAATTCGATTCTACTCTTATCTACTCTATTCTGTATTCTATTCTAATTCTAATTCTAATTCTAATTCTAATTCTAATTCTAATTCTAATTCTAATTCTAATTCTAATTCTAATTCTAATTCTAATTCTAATTCTAATTCTAATTCTAATTCTAATTCTAATTCTAATTCTAATTCTAATTCTAATTCTAATTCTAATTCTAATTCTAATTCTAATTCTAATTCTAATTCTAATTCTAATTCTAATTCTAATTCTAATTCTAATTCTAATTCTAATTCTAATTCTAATTCGAAATCTAATTCTAATTCTAATTCTGTCTCTGTCTCTGTCTCTGTCTCTGTCTCTGTCTCTGTTTCTGTTTCTGTTTCTGTTTCTGTTTCTCTTTCTCTTTCTGATTCTGATTCTGATTCTGATTCTGATTCTACTCTATTCTGTATTCTATTCTGCTCTACTCTATTCTAATTTCTATTCTATTCTATTCTATTCTATTCTATTCTATTCTATTCTATTCTATTCTATTCTATTCTATTCTACTCTATTCTAATTCTATTCTAATCTATTCTATTCTCCTCTATTCTAATTCTATTCTACTCTAATCTATTCTGCTCTACTCTGCTCTACTCTGTTCTAATTCGATTCTACTCTACTCTGCTTTATTCTAATTCTACTCTACTCTACTCTACTCTATTCTAATTCTAATTCTACTCTACTCTCCTTTACGCTATTCTAATTCTATTCTATTCTACTCTACTGTGCTCTACTCTACTCTACTCTTCTCTTCTGTATTCTAATTCTATTCCACTCTACTCTATTCTAATTCGATTCTACTCTTATCTACTCTATTCTGTATTCTATTCTAATTCCAATTCCAATTCCAATTCCAATTCCAATTCCAATTCCAATTCCAATTCCAATTCCAATTCCAATTCCAATTCCAATTCCAATTCCAATTCCAATTCCAATTCCAATTCCAATTCCAATTCTAATTCTAATTCTAATTCTAATTCTATTCTATTCTATTCTACTCTATTCTAATCTATTCTAATTCTATTCCATTCCATTCTACTCTATTCTTCTCTATTCTGTATTCTATTCTACTCTACTCTTGTCTAGTCTACTCTATTGTAATTCTACTCTACTCTACTCTACTCTATTCTAATTCTCATTCTATTCTACTCTACTTTACGCTATTCTAATTCTATTCTATTCTACTCTACTCTGCTCTACTCTAATCTACTCTACTCTTCTCTTCTTCATTCTAATTCTATTCCACTCTACTCTATTCTAATTCGATTCTACTCTTAGCTACTCTATTCTGTATTCTATTCTACTCTATTCTAATTCTAATTCTAATTCTAATTCTAATTCTAATTCTAATTCTAATTCTAATTCTAATTCTAATTCTAATTCTAATTCTAATTCTAATTCTAATTCTAATTCTAATTCTAATTCTAATTCTAATTCTAATTCTAATTCTAATTCTAATTCTAATTCTAATTCTAATTCTAATTCTAATTCTAATTCTAATTCTAATTCTAATTCTAATTCTAATTCTAATTCTAGTGTACTCTATTGTAATTCTACAATACTCTACTCTGCTCTACTCTACTCTACTCTTCTCTACTGTATTCTAATTCTATTCCACTCTACTCTATTCTAATTCTATTCTACTCTTAGCTACTCTATTCTGTATTCTATTCTGATTCTGATTCTGATTCTGATTCTGATTCTGATTCTGATTCTGATTCTGATTCTGATTCTGATTCTGATTCTGATTCTGATTCTGATTCTGATTCTGATTCTACTCTATTCTGTATTCTATTCTGCTCTACTCTATTCTAATTTCTATTCTATTCTATTCTATTCTATTCTATTCTATTCTATTCTATTCTATTCTATTCTAATTCTATTCCATTCCATTCCATTCTATTCTTCTCTATTCTGTATTCTATTCTAATCTACTCTACTCTAGGCTACTCTATTGTAATTCTACTCGACTCTACTCTACTCTAATTCTGATTCTACTCTACTCTACTTTACGCTATTCTAATTCTTTTCTATTCTACTCTACTCTGCTCTACTCTACTCTACTCTTCTCTTCTGTATTCTAATTCTATTCCACTCTACTCTATTCTAATTCGATTCTACTCTTATCTACTCTATTCTGTATTCTATTCTAATTCTAATTCTAATTCTAATTCTAATTCTAATTCTAATTCTAATTCTAATTCTAATTCTAATTCTAATTCTAATTCTAATTCTAATTCTAATTCTAATTCTAATTCTAATTCTAATTCTAATTCTAATTCTAATTCTAATTCTAATTCTAATTCTAATTCTAATTCTAATTCTAATTCTAATTCTAATTCTAATTCTAATTCTAATTCTAATTCGAAATCTAATTCTAATTCTAATTCTGTCTCTGTCTCTGTCTCTGTCTCTGTCTCTGTCTCTGTCTCTGTTTCTGTTTCTGTTTCTGTTTCTGTTTCTGTTTCTCTTTCTGATTCTGATTCTGATTCTGATTCTGATTCTACTCTATTCTGTATTCTATTCTGCTCTACTCTATTCTAATTTCTATTCTATTCTATTCTATTCTATTCTATTCTATTCTATTCTATTCTATTCTATTCTATTCTATTCTACTCTATTCTAATTCTATTCTAATCTATTCTATTCTCCTCTATTCTAATTCTATTCTACTCTAATCTATTCTGCTCTACTCTGCTCTACTCTGTTCTAATTCGATTCTACTCTACTCTGCTTTATTCTAATTCTACTCTACTCTACTCTACTCTATTCTAATTCTAATTCTACTCTACTCTACTTTACGCTATTCTAATTCTATTCTATTCTACTCTACTCTGCTCTACTCTACTCTACTCTTCTCTTCTGTATTCTAATTCTATTCCACTCTACTCTAATCTAATTCGATTCTACTCTTATCTACTCTATTCTGTATTCTATTCTAATTCCAATTCCAATTCCAATTCCAATTCCAATTCCAATTCCAATTCCAATTCCAATTCCAATTCCAATTCCAATTCCAATTCCAATTCCAATTCCAATTCCAATTCTAATTCTAATTCTAATTCTAATTCTATTCTATTCTATTCTACTCTATTCTAATCTATTCTAATTCTATTCCATTCCATTCTACTCTATTCTTCTCTATTCTGTATTCTATTCTACTCTACTCTTTTCTAGTCTACTCTATTGTAATTCTACTCTACTCTACTCTACTCTATTCTAATTCTCATTCTATTCTACTCTACTTTACGCTATTCTAATTCTATTCTATTCTACTCTACTCTGCTCTACTCTAATCTACTCTACTCTTCTCTTCTTCATTCTAATTCTATTCCACTCTACTCTATTCTAATTCGATTCTACTCTTAGCTACTCTATTCTGTATTCTATTCTACTCTATTCTAATTCTAATTCTAATTCTAATTCTAATTCTAATTCTAATTCTAATTCTAATTCTAATTCTGTTTCTGTTTCTGTTTCTGTTTCTGTTTCTGTTTCTGTTTCTGTTTCTGTTTCTGTTCCTGTTCCTGTTCCTGTTCCTGTTTCTGTTTCTGATTCTGATTCTGATTCTGATTCTGATTCTGATTCTGATTCTGATTCTGATTCTGATTCTGATTCTGATTCTGATTCTGATTCTGATTCTGATTCTGATTCTGATTCTGATTCTGATTCTGATTCTGATTCTACTCTATTCTTTATTCTATTCTGCTCTACTCGATTCTAACTTCTCTTCTATTCTGTTCTATTTTATTCAATACAATTCAATTCTATTCTACTCTAACCTAATTTTATTCTAAACTACGCTACTCTATTCTAAACTACGCTACTCTATTCTAATTCTATTCCATTCTATTCTATTCTATTCTATTCTATTCTATTCTATTCTATTCTATTCTATTCTATTCTATTCTATTCTATTCTATTCTACTCTACTCTACTCTACTCTACTCTACTCTACTCCTATTCTATTCTATTCTACTCTATTCTAATTCTATTCCACTCTACTCTATTCTAATTCGATTCTACTCTTATCAACTCTATTCTGTATTCTATTCTAATTCTAATTCCAATTCCAATTCCAATTCCAATTCCAATTCCAATTCCAATTCCAATTCCAATTCCAATTCCAATTCTAATTATAATTCTAATTCTAATTCTAATTCTAATTCTACTCTCTTCTGTATTCTATTCTGCTCTACACTATTCTAATTTCTATTCTATTTCATTCTATTCTATTCTATTCTATTCTATTCTATTCTATTCTATTCTATTCTATTCTATTCTATTCTATTCTATTCTATTCTATTCTAATCTATTCTATTCTAATCTATTCTAATTCTATTCCATTCCATTCTATTCTATTCTTCTCTATTCTGTATTCTATTCTACTCTACTCTACTCTAGTCTACTCTATTGTAATTCTACTCTACTCTACTCTATTCTAATTCTAATTCTACTCTACTCTACTTTACGCTATTCTAATTCTATTCTATTCTACTCTACTCTGCTCTACTCTACTCTACTCTTCTCTTCTGTATTCTAATTCTATTCCACTCTACTCTATTCTAATTCGATTCTACTCTTATCTACTCTATTCTGTATTCTATTCTAATTCTAATTCCAATTCCAATTCCAATTCCAATTCCAATTCCAATTCCAATTCCAATTCCAATTCCAATTCCAATTCCAATTCCAATTCCAATTCCAATTCCAATTCTAATTCTAATTCTAATTCTAATTCTAATTCTAATTCTAATTCTAATTCTAATTCTAATTCTAATTCTAATTCTACTCTATTCTGTATTCTATTCTGCTCTACTCTATTCTAATTTCTATTCTATTCTATTCTATTCTATTCTATTCTATTCTATTCTATTCTATTCTACTCTATTCTAATTCTATTCTATTCTATTCTACTCTATTCTATATTCTATTCTGCTCTACTCGATTCTAACTTCTATTCTATTCGGTTCTATTTTATTCAATTCAATTCAATTCTATTCTACTCTATCCTAATTCTATTCTAAACTACGCTACTCTATTCTAATTCTATTCCATTCCATTCCATTCCATTCCATTCCATTCTATTCTATTCTTCTCTATTCTGTATTGTATTCTAATCTACTCTAGTCTAATGTACTCTATTGTAATTCTACTCTACTCTACTCTGCTTTACTCTACTCTAATCTTCTCTACTGTATTCTAATTCTATTCCACTCTACTCTATTCTAATTCTATTCTACTCTTAGCTACTCTATTCTGTATTCTATTCTAATTCTAATTCTAAATCTAATTCTAATTCTAATTCTAATTCTAATTCTAATTCTAATTCTAGTTCTAGTTCTAGTTCTAATTCTGTTTCTGTTTCTGTTTCTGTTTCTGTTTCTGTTTCTGTTTCTGTTTCTGTTTCTGTTTCTGTTTCTGTTTCTGTTTCTGATTCTGATTCTGATTCTGATTCTGATTCTGATTCTGATTCTGATTCTGATTCTGATTCTGATTCTGATTCTGATTCTGATTCTGATTCTGATTCTGATTCTGATTCTGATTCTGATTCTGATTCTGATTCTGATTCTGATTCTACTCTATTCTGTACTCTATTCTGCTCTACTCTATTCTAATTTCTATTCTATTCTATTCTATTCTATTTCATTCTATTCTATTCTATTCTATTCTATTCTATTCTATTCTATTCTATTCTATTCTATTCTATTCTATTCTATTCTATTCTATTCTATTCTATTCTATTCTACTCTATTCTAATTCTATTCCATTCCATTCTATTCTATTCTTCTCTATTCTGTATTCTATTCTAATCTCCTCTCCTCTAGTCTACTCTATTGTAATTCTACTCTACTCTACTCTATTCTAATGCTAATTCTACTCTACTCTACTTTACGCTATTCTAATTCTATTCTATTCTACTCTACTCTGCTCTACTCTACTCTACTCTACTCTAATTCTATTCTATTCTTTTCTATTCTATTCTACTCTACTCTACACTAATCTACTCCTATTCTATTCTATTCTATTCTATTCTATTCTATTCTATTCTATTCTATTCTATTCTATTCTATTCTATTCTATTCTATTCTACTCCATTCTAATTCTATTCCATTCCATTCCATTCTATTCTATTCTATTCTTCTCTATTCTGTATTCTATTCTAATTCTAATGCTAATTCTAATTCTAATTCTAATTCTAATTCTAATTCTAATTCTAATTCTAGTTCTAGTTCTAGTTCTAGTTCTAATTCTGTTTCTGTTTCTGTTTCTGTTTCTGTTTCTGTTTCTGTTTCTGTTTCTGATTCTGATTCTGATTCTGATTCTGATTCTGATTCTGATTCTGATTCTGATTCTGATTCTGATTCTGATTCTGATTCTGATTCTGATTCTGATTCTGATTCTGATTCTGATTCTGATTCTGATTCTACTCTATTCTGTATTCTATTCTGCTCTACTCTATTCTAATTTCTATTCTATTCTATTCTATTCTATTTTATTCTATTCTATTCTATTTCCTTCTATTCTATTCTATTCTATTCTAATTCTATTCCATTCCATTCCATTCTATTCTTCTCTATTCTGTATTCTATTCTAATTCTAATTCTAATTCTAATTCTAATTCTAATTCTAATTCTAATTCTAATTCTAA